>CAXAMN010008891.1:0-13740 GCA_963970005.1 Durusdinium trenchii
AGAGGGCAGAGGGCGCAGTGCTATTTGCTGCATTTTTTTCCAGTGGATGCAGTTAAAGAAAACGTACATACCCCCTTCCCAGAATGGACAGAAGGGTTTGAATTTCCGCCAGCTCTGTTAAAGCTCCGGGCAACTGTTGAAGGGGCCATCATCCCGCTCTATCATCAGGGCTGTATTGCAATCAACACCAGGGGAGCCACAACTTATGGCACAAAGCGCACTCGACTCCGCAGGATGATCTTGCACATACAGCACCACGAAAGCCACCTCCTTAAAGTGATGGCTGAAGCAGTGAACGTTAGGATCCTTACAGAGAACGCGGATCCTCTTGATATTTTCCTCCAGACACGCCCCTTGTCAGGCTCCCTCCCGAGGCGAGTGGGCTTTTGGTCTCATGATGACAGGCAACGACAGCAAGCCCTTCGAGTAGACACGCAGCCTACTGAGCAAGCGGCCCCACAGCGGAACACAGAACGTACACACCACCAGATTGAATCAGCCCTACATGCAAGGGTGCAGGGCCTACATGCTTTGGTACAGGAAATTGAGCAAGCAGTAGACTATATGCCTCAAGATGTACAGGGTGCTCTCCTCACTCCCCTGGCTGACCTACATTCCCAGCTTTGTGGCCTGGTGTACGTAGCCTGGTTGCTCTCCCTTCTGCATCCACACGCGGATGATCATGACCAGTAGTTACAAGGTCGTAGAGACACGCCTCTGCTGCAACATGATGTCCCCCCCTTTCTTAATTTGGTTGTTTGGGTCTTCAGGTACAGTTTGGCAATTGCCCCCCACGATAAGCTAGATGCAGTTGCTCCTCGGTAGATGCGTTTTGCTGTAATGTTTGGCTCGAAGCAGGTCGTAGCGGCCATCACACATGTGTGAGGTCAGCCTTAGCTGACATCACCATTGTTGCCTTTCGTTTGCTTGTGGTGCTCAGGGCAACTGCCAGCCTTAGCTGGCGGGGGCTGCTTTCGTACCTTCGAACAGAGCAACAATCATGTCACATGACCCGTGGATGGAGGACAGTAATTCACTGGACCTAACGGAAGGGTTGGAGGACAGAATCCACGTGCCTTTTGTATATACGCGTGATCATGCGGAGTGGCTGACAGCAGATGGCCAGGCCAGCTTTGCTAGGGGTACGGAGGCTAGTGTGGACCAGTCCCAGGAGGAAGCATATACAGCGATGGCTATGAAAGACACTCTCAGCAGTCCTTTCGGCCTTGATTCTGCCTGCCCTACTCTGGGCTTGTCCGATGTTCGAGCTCAGCCACCCAAAAAGGACGAGGGGTATCCCACTCTTGAAACTGAGGGGGATTTGCCTGACACTACTGCCATCATTCGAACACTAATGTCACATCGTGACTTGATCATGAATAATCAAATGATCTACTTAATAGTGGACAATCGCATGCCAGCAGATGTCCCGCATTGGCCGGCTTTTGCAGCGTGGTGGGCTTCACGTAGGTGCCTAGTAGGTCCCCAGGAAGAAACAACTGACATACTCTGGGTGTGTGCGGATGCTACTACTGGACTCCACAAGGTTCCATACTACTGGGCAGGAGTTTTTGTGTTAGAGGTAGCGCGTTTCTTGTATCCGGCGCAACACTTTGCACTCATTGACAATGACTGTGTACCAGTCACGCTTTTTGAGGTGCAAGATCTACTGCAGCTGGCGCATCAGCAGCACCAGTGGGTCGATCTGCTAGGGCGTGCACGCTCAGAGTCTAGTTCCTGTGCAGGAATTGGTATGCTCCTCTTCACAGAGGCTCACTTGGAATATAATGCAGGACTGGTCGTTTCAATCGGCAATCGCAGCAAGCACAGTCCGCTGGAACATGATGCTACTGCTTCGACCCTGGCGAAGAGCCTCCAGGCGGGCCGCCTTGCCTTGGTATCTAGAGCCAGACCACCAGTCAATCCAAGCGATACAGTCATCAGTGGCACTATGTTTACCCCTTTTGTTGGTGTCGCAATGCAAACCGCCCTTGACCTATGTATGGTCTGGTCCTTATATGGGCTTCACATGTGTAAGCGCTTTTGGCCTAGCCCTGTTACCACCCCGGATGAACTTGGTCCAGACAGCACGATCAAGTGGCCACGGCAATCCCATCCCAGGGCCCTCACCCCTGCGGGAAGAGAGCGAACGCCGTGGGTCACTAGCTGGGCTCGAGCCACCTTTGAACAGGGAATACTTTCAGTACTTCCAATGCTTACGGGGCCATGCACAGTCGCGTCGTTGCCAGGTGAACATCTCTTTCAAGCCAGTGCACTGCCGCGCAACCGAATGCGTCCTGCCATATTTCATGCCTTTGGCAAAGCCAAAGTTGGAGCGCAAGCTGCTTTACGAGAGCTGGAGCATCAGGGGTGGGAAACGCTGCCGATTGCAATACTAGGCATGCCCAATCTCCCCCCCGCATGGGCTGTGGAGACTTGGAAACCAATAGGAGGTTGCAAATTCACAGGCTATTTCTCTGGGGTAGCAGGAAACAGTGCCTTGCGCTTCTGCCTGCTCTTAAAGTGGCGGGCGATTCGTCCACAAGCGACAGAACTCTTTACAGCACAACTGCAGGGGGACAGCCTTAGCTGTCTTCCGGCAGAGTTCGGTGATACAGACGTGGAGTCAGCGTCCACGCCCTCGTCTGATACTTCTGCCAAGAGAGCGGATCGACTTGCTCAAGCAATCGAAAGCGACTCGACTCAGGGTAGTCAGGCACCTGACCCTCGTCCATGCACTCCCTGTCCGCAACAGCTGTCTCCTCCCCTCTTTGCGCCGTGGAGTCAAGTCGCTAAACTAAGAGGGGTAGTTGCAGTCCACAAAGACATTGAAGCATGTCCTCACGAGGAATTGCAAGTTGCATTAGCTCACCCCCAGTGTCTTGTCCCCGGAGAAAAAGAGCACTTCCTTCAAGTTAATAGCGATTTGCTCCTTCAGCTCCGAGGCACGATTATGCCCCTGGAAGGTATTGCACCACAGGTGTTTGAAGCGATATACCAACGTCAGCAGGGTGAAATACTCTGGGTCACTGTCCTATGGATGATTGCCCAACTCAATGAGTACTGGGTTAGCGGCACATCCCCACCACTGCCGTCAGTATTTCAAATCAACTGTGGTGGCCTGGGGGGTGGAGCCCTTGAAGGGGAGGTCCCCCCGCACTTCCATTGCACGTGTCCGCCGGTCGGAGAAAGTCAAGTCTATGGGCCGTCACTCTCCCCCGCTGATGTCCTTGATGATCAGGAATGGGGGGTTGCCTATGGCTGGTCGACCGGAGTGCATGAAGTCGCCACCCTCTTTGCGCTCACGCAGAATCCGTGCCAAAAATGGGAAGCTCTAGGGTATGGCAAGGCAGCCCTTCTGTACCAACGAACACAGCATGTGTTACAAGCAGCCAGGCTGCTCCCTGCTCATCGACGGCTGCCGCACCAGGCCTTTCTCAGTGGCCTTTGGTGGAAGCTTCTTTCGCTCCAGCCACTGCGACTTCTTGCCTACTTGCCAGTGCTTGGGTGTCTGCGGCCGACTGAACAAGCAGATCCCACCCATTTTACTGTAAATGGTTTTAGTGCTGGCAGCTACACGGGAGCAGTGATTGCCTTAGCAATTCGTTGCCTCTGGCCAGCCAGTCAGATCACAGCGCGCCTAGGCGCCATTGCAACGCCGAAGAGTGTCTTAGCGGCACTCGTTGCCACTGCAGAGCCTGACAGGCACAACTACTATCTTGTCCATGCTGCTGAAGATTGCTTGTGTGACTGGAAGCCGACAGAGAACGAGCTCGACATGTTGCAACGATCCTTACACATCACGTATGTGACAGACTCTGCAAGATGGATGGGCAAGCACAAGCACTGTTACTGGCACTGGCTCCAGTGCCAACTCCCTGCGGGTAAAGTTAGCCTCACCACACTGAAGCTCACGCACCCGGATGTTATTCCTCGCCGCGATCGGATTGCCGCTCCGATGCGACTTGCCTCCTGGATTCGATTCGAAACGGCCATGACGAGCGAGGATTGGGAAGGAGCTATCAGTTTGTTGGTGTCCAATCTCCATTGTCCTGACCAGGAATTGCTGGTGCTACTACAAAGCTGTGTGGCAGGACAGCCAATCGCCTCCATGGAAGAAGCGCAGGCGCTGCTGCTCAAAAACTTTCGTGTTGGCAAAGGTACCCAAAGTGCATGTGCTCAATGGCTGACGGAGATGGCTCGAGACCTACTGGCGCCGATCCCGTTTCGAGAAGTCTTTGTCATTCTAGCCCTCTTTCTTCCGCAGCTCACCTTTGTCGATGAGGCCACCACAAGACATGAACTGTGGAGCAGCCCCACAGTGCGAAAGTTTGGCCTAGTCGTGGATGTCACGCCCACAGCCACTGGATTGCAGGGCATGCATGAATATCGCATAGCCTTTCCTTCGGGGTCGCAAACAGCTATCTTTTGCCCGGCGCACTTCCAAAGTTGTAATATTGAACAACTCGCCAGCAGTCCCTCGAGTACAGTGCATATGGGCTCGCAGGCTGGGAAGGCTTATCGAATCGTTCTGGAGGAGCACGGCGCATGCTACTCAGTCTTTTGGCGCTCTTGCTGGCTTTTGTGTCTCCCTCTCGAAAGCGAAAAGGGGATGAATCGCCAAGTGAGAAACTTCGTCGGCTAAGCAGTCCTCGGCACTGGGATGTTGCCTTAGTACCGTTCCCGGAGGATTTCGTGCCACTGCCCACGCCAACCGAAACCGGACTAGCGTGCCCAGCGCCATGGGCGTTCCCACCTAGCCTCTGCGTGCTGGAACCTAGAGCAACTAAGCTCCGAGTGTTGGCCATTGCGGAAGCAGGAGACACTGTCACTGCCGACCACCTCTTGCAAATGGCCTGCTTGGCTGCAGAGCACAAACCCACAGTGCTGGGTATTCCGGGCCAAGTGCCCATTCCGTATCAACTAGAATGCACGGTAGTCCTTTTGCAGAGCTTGCACGCCCTCTTCCAGCTGCTGACCTCCGGCAATACAATGCAACACTGCCCCCAAGCATCCAGCTTTGCTGTTGCCCTGGGAACTGCCGCTCGGCAAGATAATGGGCACATTGTTTCAATGGCCGCCAGTCTTGCGCTGGCCCTCAGAGCTGGCAGATCTACCTTGGCAGTAGCAGGTGTCTGTGGAGCGGGCAAGACTAGATCCCTGACCTTTCTCCTTGCCTGGCTGGCCCTCACCACTCACCTTAAGATTGCAGTGGTGCGCAAAGAGAATCCAGCAGGTCGGGCAATCACTAAGCTGCTCACAGCCTTTGACTTAGAGCCGGACCACCAACGATATTTCATTCGACCAGTCAGTAGGGAAGAGGCAGAAACTAACACAGCTTGCACGAACTATGATTTGCGAGCAAGCGAAGCGGCATCATACATCCCCGGCTGCCACGTGGTGATTGTCACTACTGGGCTTGTTTGGGACCAAAAAGGGCAAACCCACTCCACACTCAACACTCATATGGAGAATGTGGACCTGCTCATTAGCGAAGAGGCCCAGCAGGACATGGACCTCAAATCTGCCTTTGCGCCAACAGTCCCCCGACAACCCTTCTTTCGATTACTACTTGGTGATCCCAAACAGAGCCCTGGTGGAGTAGCTGATGGACAGAGAGCCCATCGCACGCTCCTGCTCAAAGCTCCCATTGGGCTGCGAGCCCCCACCACCTGGTATATGCCGCATGAAATACCAGGCGTCTTTCACAAGCTCCTCCGACACGGCCGAGGCTTTGGCCTTAGTGACCTAGAGGAAACTGCCAAAGTAGCGGGCCACAGGCCCCTAGGGAGAAGTTGGTTTCGCCCGGAGAAGGTCCAAGCCACATCCTCTTTCGCTTGCCAGTTACAATCCACCTACAAAGACCTCTCCAGAGTAGACCTGGATCTCCCGGAAGGACTGCTGGTGGGGCTAGGCTATGCAGCTACCAGCCCAGACAGCCCGTTTGACTTTCGACAAGCGCAAACTGCGGCTGAGAGATCGGGAGTGGCAGGCCCACACTGCTGGAGCTTGATGCTGCCAACGAGTGCAAGAGTTGCCCAAGAAGTGTATGAGCCGTTAATAGGAATTCAGTACCCCATGTTGCGCAGCCGAATGGGAGATACTTGGCAAATCGGTACCACCTCAATCCGAGAGGATCAACGGATTGCCACAGGCCTACGCTTTGTCCACTGGTGCCATACTTCGCCCAATCTGCAGGCACGGCAAAACCCAAACAACGACCCAACGGTAAGAGTGTATCAACACCTCGAGGACCAACTCGCCAAAGCAGGCTCTGACACGGAAGACATTTTGGCCCTTACAACCACTCGGGAAGGGGCCACGAACCTACGCAATTATTTCTCCATTGCTGAGAAGAAGGCGAATGCAGAGACGGCAGTCAAGGTGGCAGGCGCCACGGCTAAGCATTGCATCGTCATTCATGGTGTGTCAACATTCCTCAGTGGTGAAGGACGCCACCTAGACTACGACCAGGAATGCTTCACACGAGCGAACGTAGCATACAGCCGAGCCACTGATCTTACCATCTTGGCATGCCTATTGAACATGCAAGGAATGCCTGGGGCCCTGCAAGTCTTAGCCGCCCTCCTGCATGGTGTCCAAACAATATATACCTATGACAGCAATGAAGAGCCTACTGTCTTCGGCTCGTTGGACCTTCGAGTCACTCAGGTTGCGCAAGCCACGACATTCTTCCAACATGCACTTCTGCCCCATCCAATGTGGCTCGGCCCTCTGCCGGTCTGTCTCGCAGAACACCATCACGGCAAGGTGAGGCGCTTACGCCTCGTCTTAGCCACGATTACGCACTTGACCAAAGCGGAAATTACCAGCCTCGTAGAAGGGCCCTACCTGCCTGGTGGTACGGTTTTGCATGACCTGGTGTATGGTTACGCAGCTGATGCTTCGCTCGAGCCTGAGTGGCTAGTCATCACGGATGGGCAGCAGCCAGGAAGTTGGCGACTCCTCCACAACAGCTCTGGCCCAGGGCAACGCTGTAGCGTGGGAAGCTCCCTCCGCTATCAACCAACGCCAAGCGCGCGTGAGCAGCGCAGTGCGCAAGATTATACCTTTGAAGCACTGCACCGGGTGTACTTCTACGACGCGTGGAGAGTGCAGCCAGTCCTTGATGCCCCTGAATCTGACCTTGTCCTTCCACCGAAACCAGGCCTTTTAGAGCATGGCTGTTACTGGCCTCTGCCGAACCAGACACCTGAGGTCCTCTCTATCTCTGACCGTGACCCAGACAAAGAGGAACAAGCGATGCGAGAGGGAGAATCGCCGACCTCCCTCGCGGTGACAGATGCGGATATGGCTGAAGAAGACGCAAATGAAGCAGTCTCAATCCACAGTTCCTCCTCCAAGTCGCCCACCATTCCGAGCACAGAGCACCCGGAGGAAGCCGACGCGCGCATGGCAGATGATGCTAGTGCTACCGCCTCCTCTGTAGTAGAAGAGGGTGATTGCCTTAGCAATCGTCCGGCCTTTCCTGATGCATGTCCCACAAGAGATGAAATGCTGGACGCAGAAGATGATGCAGGAAGCGTGCTACCACCACAGGACGTGGACCCCCCAAGTAGCAGCCCCACATCACAATCATCTGAGTCCCCAATCAAAAGAAGACCGGGGTCCAAGGCCAGTGCCGGGCGAGCTCAATCCAAGAAGTTACGGAAATCTCCTGCTCCACCATCCAGGCAGTTACTCGGCAGCATTCCTGAACATGAGCAACCACCGGCCACACTAGCAGACTTGGCCAGTCAGAATGCTCAAAATCCGGTAGCTCCTGCTGGCAGGAATCCTACGACACCACCTGGCCGCCCTGAATCGATGCAAGAGCGCCCACACACGATGACTGAAATCGACCTTGCCGGTGATCAGGAGAATACAGAGCGTGGAGGCACGGCCGACACTGATCTCCAATTGGAATCCGAGCAGAGAGCCATGCAGGCCCTATACGACTATCAATCTGCGGCTCGAACGGCCAGCGAAACAGCCAGGCACAGGGTGCCGCTCCCTGCATTACAGACCTATAGTGACCTTCCTAGGGAATGGCCGATGGCGAGACTTGCTATCTCCAGCAAGCAAATCAATCGCCTTGTCCGTACGTTCCTCTGGAGGAGGGTGACAGAACAAGCACTCCATGGCTCCTCCTTTGTGAACATTCCGGATGAAATCAACCAGGCCTATATAGGGGATCTCCTCCGTATAAGTGAAGCCTTTGCTGCTCCCCTATCCAACCTCTTTGCTTTTGTGAAGAGTGGACATCCAGCATGTCCCTTCATCGCTCACAAACAGCTCGCCCTCTATGCAAACCCCCGATTCTGGCAATATGGCCTCCTGGCCTTCATTGCGCGGTGCTGTTCCTTTGATAATCAACATAGACACCAGGATCCAGGACCAGCAAAAGTAGAGGAAGGAAAATCACAGACGACGAAGGAAAAAGACGTTGATGCCCTCACCTTTATGCGCACTGTCCTCATGTCCTTTGTTAGGGGAATGGAGCATTGGGAACAGACATTGCCCACCAATGACCTCTTTATCTATCTACCAGTACAAATACTGCCTGACCTGGTTGTAGCCATGGAGCGGCAGGGCTACACGCCTGCGGAAGTGAAAGGGGGTTATGGATATCGGCCAAAAGAAGAGGATGCTGAGGACAACCCCTTGCTCGTGGTGGGAGTGCACGCCAAAGATATTGTTTATGACCGGTACCCCCGAATGCCGGACACGTCCTGGGCAGAAAGAGCCTACTTTAGTGGTGCCCTTGACCCGTCTTTGGGACAAGCTTTCTCGTTTCCCTCCCTTCTACAGTTGAGGCTGCGCATCGAAGTCCCATTGTGGCGAGACCTGACTACTGCCAAACACCCCAATGCAGACCTGCCTGCAGAAGAAGACTCTGACTCTGACGCTACAGGGTCAGCTGAACGGTCGCCTAAGCTTGCTCTCCCTGTGCCAGTGGGGCTTGCTGAACCACCAGAGGTTGGCACTGAAGAGGCCACGGAGGACGAGGACATGATGGCTGAACCCAACTACACCTTTGCCAAGGGATATGGACGCTTCGGCATAGGCTATACCCGATTAGCAACGGCGCTTGGCAATTTTGAACAAGGGAGCATTGACGCAGAAAGTGCTGTCGTGGCTCAGTGGCTGACCTCCGGGCTACGTGTTGCCATGGCCCGCACAGGATGGCGCCTGCTGTCTCCCCGCCTGATGCTGACCAAAGTCCCTGGTAGCGTCCTCAGCGACTACTACCGCAATGGATATCCTCTCACTCCGAAAATGGCAGATCGCCCATACAATCAATATGGCGCACAATTCTATACCAAAGAACGATGGGACCAGCTCTGTGTATGGCTCACTGGGAACCCCAATTTCAGGCTACAACTCTTTGACCACAAGCAGGCGCTTCGAGACCACATGGGCTATAGTCAAGAAGCCACTGACCCAGGTAATAAAGCTCGCCGAACTGTCCCCCCGCCAGAATCGGGAAGCTCCTCGTCGGCAGCGTGGCCTTCCTGGCACAGTAGGCCCTCCCCATCGCCCTCGCCCTATGGGTGGTCCTATGGTTGGTGGCAGTAAGGTAGTTGGCAGTAGGACTCATCCCGATCAACAAACGTCTTCGAGTTGCTTGATCCTTTCCAGGGGGTGGGTGGCCTTAGCCACCCTCCTACTTGTGGCCTAATTGTCATAACAGGGTTCGCAAAGATTATCTCTTCGGTGTCTCTGTGATTTGGCTCAAGCAAACATAGCGAGCACGTGCGAGCTACCGCCTACGCGACAATGCCGACTCCCCAAGACCGTTATGAGATCAACCTCGAGTTGGTTACCATAGCAGGTACGGTATATGCAATGCAGACAGACCTCTCCCACTATGAGGATGTAGCAGAGCTTGAAGATGACATTCTCTGCTTTCTGCCGACAGTCTCTGATTTAGATG
This sequence comes from Durusdinium trenchii, assembly GCA_963970005.1. Lineage (NCBI taxonomy): Eukaryota > Dinophyceae > Suessiales > Symbiodiniaceae > Durusdinium > Durusdinium trenchii. Next base: position 9,938 of record CAXAMN010008891.1, read on the forward strand.
TCTTCGGCTGTGAACTGGAGTTGCTCAACCTCCAAAATCAGCAACCCCTGCCAGAGGCATTCCGCACTGTGCTCCTGCAACGACCGCAGCTCCAAATTGTCGTCCGTCCCTGCATGGTAGATGGGCATTCCATCTGGCAGTTCCAGGATGACGGCAAGGAGAGCTACCCCAAGGCTGTTCGCGTCCCGCCCAACCCGAGGGGAGCTGTTGCCGACAGAGCATTTTATGCTGCACCTTCACTTCGGCATGTAGAAGTGACAACTGGCATTCGACATGTCGGAGCTGCGGCTTGGCAGGCGTGTCAGCAACTACAAATTGTCAAACTCCCGCCCTCGGTCATAAGTCTGGCAGAAGGGGCTTTCCTAGGGTGCTATGTGCTGCGAGAGGTCGTCGCCCCGGGGTGTATCCGATACGGTCCAAGGGTGTTTGCAGAGTGCTGCTCCCTAAGTCGAGTTGGGGCCAGTCATGGGACAGAGGACAACAGTGTCCTTGCACCAGGGGCACAACTAGGTAAGTATGCCTTCGAGAGTTGCCTCACACTTACCACCATCACCTTTGACATGGATCATACTAGTAAACCTCGAGGACTGCCTGAAGGGGCGTTCTGCGGCGCATGCATTGAACAGCTCTGCCTGCCGAGTGACTTCCACAATATCGGGCCGCGCGCATGTGAAAATTGTAAAAGCCTTGTGGAGGTCAACCTCATGGACACAGAGATCACAGCCCTCCCTTCTTCCACATTTGCCCACTGTGTCGCTTTAAACAGCATCTGGCTCCCGCCACGACTCACGCTAATTGGCAAAGAAGTTTTTCTGAATTGTGTGGCACTGCAAGAAGTTGTCATCCCGACGGAGCTCAGGGATATAGGCAACCGTGCATTTTGTGGGTGTGAGCAGCTGCAACGTTTCACCCCCCTGGACTGGGGTGACATTGAACAGTGGGTACAAGCTGAGCGCAATGCCTTTTTTATGTGTGACAAGTTTGAAAAACCCCAGTGGGTTGAGCTGCTCCCTGCAGAAGGACCTGATTCGGATGCCTTTGACGAGGAACTCAACCACGAATATTGCCAATATCATGCCAGCCCATGGTAGACTCTAGGTGGGTGCCTTAGCATCTGTCTGCAGTTTCGATGGCCTTGGGAGCAGCCCACGCGCAGACCCAGACACCTTTGGCTCAAACAATCATTGCAAATAGCCTGTCGCACATGGAATTTGATGATTCATCCATGATTAGCACCCCTCCTGAAAAGGAGCCGGTCATGGAATACTCCCTGCTGCTGACTACGCTTTCGGGAGAGACTTTCCAGGTCTCTCTCAGTGTTGCAAAGTTTGACCGCTTTGAAGATCTAGAAGAGCAGGTTATGGACTATCTCGTTTCTGTTACTGATCTCAAAGTTTTTGGGTGCTGCATTGACTTTTTGCAAACTGCCACACAGACTTACCTAGAGGACCCAATCTGGGACAAGCTACAGCAAGGAATGGAATACACCATCGTTTTTCGAAACTGTAGTGTTATCCTGCCATCTCAGGTAGAACTTGAGGATTGCCCCATCCATCACATTCCGCTAGCAGTTCATGTCCCCATGAACCCAGAGAGAAGTATCCCAGAAGGGGCCTTTGCAGGGGTTCCACGCTTGAGACATGTCAGTGTAGAGTCAGGTATCAGGTTCATTAAGGCAGAGGCTTGGCAAAACTGTCGGCAGCTCCGCATCGTTAAACTGCCTGCCACAGTAGTAGGCATTTCCGATAATGTCTTCCGCGATTGCAAACTACTAAACAGTGTCGCGGCTCCGGGTTGCCTAGACTTTGGGTATAAAGCCTTTGCGGAATGTTGTTCCTTGCAATGGGTGTATGCATCGGAAGGGATTGCAAATGCGTTCAATAGCGAAGCCAAGCTAGGGCAATACCTCTTTCAAGGCTGTATCAATCTTGCTGAGGTTACCTTAAGTGAGCTTCCATCTCCCCGAGAGTCAGCACTGCAAGCTAGGGTCAGTGAGTTAACGCCGGGCTGCCTCAGCTCCACAGGAATCACTGCACTTGCTCTCCCAATGCATTTTGTAACTCTCGGAGCGCATGCGTGCGACAGTTGCCGACTACTTAAGAATATAGACCTTTGCAACGCCCAGGTTGAGGAAATTCCGGAATTCGCCTTTGTGCACTGCACTAGTCTCAAAGAAGTCCTTCTTCCGATAACTCTTCACACAATCCGAGTCAAAGCTTTCATGAACTGTGCAGCTCTCGTGGAGCTTGCCATTCCGCCCTCGCTGAGGTACATAGGAAGTAGGGCCTTCCTAGATTGCACTGTCCTTAGTAGGCTTGTCAAGATGCCAGGAAGGCATAAATGGCGAGGAGTCTATGCAGAAGAGAATGCTTTCGCCATTTGTCCTGCTATGCGATGGCCACCTTGGCTGCACATGATCCCGGACATGGGGCACGCCCCTGGTCTTGGATGAAAACAAGACTCTTTTCTTGTTTGCAGCGAGCGCTGCATCGTAGATACTCGTCAAGAGTCTGGGCACGCGCCTTAGCGTGGGTCCAAGGTAGGTCAACGATCATGACAGGGCAAATTCCAGAAGGGAGCGGAGAAACATCGCAATTGTACCCTTGCATAGGAAGTTCTACTCAAGAGTATCATGGCGAGGCTAGGGGCAAGCAAACGAAAATAAACTGCACATTGCCAAAGACCAGTGTCCCTGAACAAACTGGATAACCCGTCTAGTCCAGGCAATGCTAGGAGCTGTCGACAGATGCCAGTTGTCACAGGGAAGAAAAAGGACCAGACCAGACAGAGCCGGTGAACCTGTAACTGGAATGGGGGACAAGCTGACTGACAGCAGAGTGCGGCAAGCAAGATGCGCAAGCACTGACCAACCTCTTTTCGCCATTCGGACTGCTGTGAGCCAATAGGAGTGAGAGCCTTAGCTCTTCGTTCCTAACAGGCGGGTGGTAGAGAGTGGCAATGGCGGATGCCCAGGGGGAACCTTAGTTCCCTTTGTTGATGTCCGACATTTCCAATTTTGTACAAAGAAGTACAGATACCAAGCTAGGATTGTCCAAAGTTTCACCTGTTTCACCTGTTTCACACGGGCCTTGCATGCAGCCGATTAACTTTTGCAACGGTGCAGCGCTTCGTAAACCTGGAAGACACCCCACTCTGTTTGCTATTTGGTACCTGTGAGTACCAAACAGTGCTGAACTGACCTCCCTTCGGGGGGGTCTCTTCGCACCATCACCTGCAGGCTTTCGTCGATTATGGCCGCCTCTCATCGATTGTTGATTGGTAGCATGCCACTTGACTTGTAAGTGCAACCGGTTGAACGGGTTGTGCCACAAGAAAGGTCTTTTCCACGGCATGCTGCACAGTTACGCCACCCCACTTGCCAGGGATGCTATCGACGTTGAAGCATTGCGATACCCCGTATTTGAGTGGAGAATTGCATCGTGACCATGATTTTGCCGCACTGGGGTGTGGCCGTTGGTCACTCATAAAGGTGAAGTGAGGTCCCTTTGAAGCCTTTTTGCGACTTTGCTTGAGCACAAACCTGCGCCGCTATGCTTTTCGTTCGTTGATTCAGGCCCCTTTTTAGACACTCTTTTTCGTCTCACATGTTTCACCTTGCACAGAGGAAAGACTACATGATGGTGGAGACACGGCCTGTGGGCCCTTGGTTGTGGTGTTCGTTGGTTTTGTGTGGTGTTGGGTTTCCTTGTTCTTTTCTCCACCATCAGACTGTTCTTCCCTCCCTTCAACGATGACCTGGGCACCATGCCCACACGGCGTCCGTACTCGTGGGAAAAAAAATG
>CAXAMN010008891.1:23095-41527 GCA_963970005.1 Durusdinium trenchii
GCCTCAGCAATCTTGGACGCCAATGCGCCTGTGCATGACCAGTCTCCAACTGGAGTCTCAACTAAATCACCAAACTTGAAAACGAAACCCAACCCTCCATCCAATTGACGTGAATTGCCTCCGTCGCCCCCGTATGTATTATTCAAATTTTCGCTATGTATGTACACTCATGTCGAATATACATGACAGACAAGGCAGCGAACTTTGAGTGGGGCAGGATGGGTTTAGACTTCAGTTTTTTTCGTGGCGAGGCTTACGATGGCTTGAAACCAGGGCCTGCAAAAAAAATTTGGTCTGGAATATGCATGCATGTTAGGGACATAGCCAAAAGTTCATGCGCATTTCAAGAGGGTTGAAAAACGATCACAGATCAATCAATTGAATTGATTGTTGGGTCCCACGTACTCGAGACATTGAAACACGTGTCACATTGACATGCAGATGCTAACTATATACACATAATTACTGTATATACTTTTTGTTTGTTTATTGTTTTTTCTTGTGGTGTGTCCCACCATAGAAAGACCATTTGCCTCCCCAAATCTTTTAATCAATTGCCATGCCCCCAGAGTTTTGGGCACAGTTTTGTGCCAATCCACGGGAATCGCTGTATCCGCAATTTGGCTCAGGAAATACCACACCAATTTTTGTTGACAAACCAAACATTTTTTTTGTGAGGTGATTGTGGGAATTAGCTCGGTGGAACCACTGTTTTGGTCACTTTGTAAGACGGTTGACTTGTCGACCGCCGCTCGCCCTCCACGCTCATGGCCGCTGAACACTCCAACGTCCAAAGTGTCCCAGAGGTTCAGGTCTCGTTCATGAGGCGGGACTTTTTTATGCCAATGTCACCAAAACATTGAGCAGCCTGTGTGGCAGAGTCCGTGTTAACTACAATCCGATTGTGTTTCGTTTTCGAGCATTTTGCCGTTCTTTTTAGATTCTAGACCAAACAGAGCGTGTTGCAAGGTGCTACAGGTAAACTTTGATCACACCCCAGCATGTCTATTACAAACGTATCAAAGTGGTGGAGTTGATCATAGACTCATAGACAAAGATGGACCACCTAAAGATACGCCCATTGTACTTTCTAAAACAGCGCTGCTGGTTTTTGCCAAGGGTCCCATGCCGAACTGGCCCACAAGGGTTCACAAACATCCGTGCGTGTGGTTGTGTCACCCTTTGACTTCGTATCAAAAGTGTTCAGGTTCCCTGCAAAACTCATGTTTTTGAAGCATTTCCATTGAGCAATGATCTCAAAATCAACGCCATTCCACGGGGATTCCGTTTGAGGTGTTATTTCTGTTTTTTTTTTCTGTGTTTTTACAGTACTCGGGAGATCATTTGTCGTGAGAAGCGGACTCAACATTTGAACTGGACAGGTCCTCCATGTGGGCATGTTTGAACATCATTTCCAAGGAAAGTGGTATGTTCGTTTTGGCCATCTTCCAAACAATGTCAATACCACCAGTATGCGCTTCCAATCTCTCGAGGTTGGCCATGGTTGGATGCACAAAGATGCCCTTGCTATGGTTAGAACATCGACTCAAAACAATCAATTTCTTTTGCCAAAGGACAATATGCAGGTCCTCCGTCAGGTTCGCCAACGCGGTTGTGTCACCACTGGCAGACTTCTTAGAAACATCCTTTGGACACCCAATGCTTGGAATGTGATGGAGGCTTTCAGGAGGAAGTTTACCCAAGGACCGAGCTTCACGATATATACTATAGAGTAGTCGCACGTATAATGTGGCACCCACCGACGAACACGTGTGATACGGACCGAATTTCGCGTAGAAATGCGTAGAACACTCACTTGAGCACAAAATGGTGACAACACGTGTGCAGGCGCGCGCTTGCCACGTTTGCTACACACAAGCACGTCATTACCCCCGCAACCAAACAAGTACCTGAGTAACACCAGCGTGAATTCGGCAAATCCCAGTGGAACTGCGACGAAAGGGACAGAAACTTAACATAATTTAACAATGATGTCGTAGCAGCCAATACGGTGTGGACATGTACAACGTACAAATACGCAGTAATTCACAACGAAACTGACATTTTATCGACTGCCATGATGCATGTCCCAGTATGGCAGCGAACCTGAGTGATGTTGAAAATGTGCACGACTACACGCAAGGTTTTCCTGCCGTTAGCACAAACATATTTTCCCGGCTCCTGTTGTCCACCGTTGCGGAATTTGTGTGTTTCAGTCCTTCCCATCCATTTCCAATTGAAACGGGGCTAGGACATCAACTAAATCATTAAACAGAACAAGAACCTAGGGATGCGTTATACGTTTTTCCTTTATTTTTCAATCAAACCAACCATTTCGGCTAGCTGGAAGACTCTTCCTCAACTTGCGATTTTTCTTCCAGGCTTGCGCCACCTGCTCATCTCGTGCTGGAGATCTTGTCCAGACGCTGTGGCCTCCAGCGGCTTCGCACCAAGAGGGAGTTGTCACCGGACTTTGCACCTTGGTACTCGCAGTTGGCAGGGTGTCCTCCCCATGTAGCCAGCATAGTTGTGCATAGTTGTGAGCATTTACAACTATTGCGTACTCTGAAAACTATACTAACGTGGCTCTAGGCAATGTGCACGAGTGTGTGTTGATAATACATGTGTTAATAGAGTTTGTGTTAATAGAGTGGAACCCGGACGGTGTCCCGTGTCCGGTTCCTTCACCTTGGCTTCACTCCCTGAGGCTGTGTCTGGTGCTTCCAGCGAGGACCTGAACTTTGAAGATACTATCAATTATTCTTGGCCTGTCTCAATGGTCGACACTTAGCCAGTAACCGGAGTTACTACCGGTTTAGCTCCTTCCTTAGAGGAAGGAACTGCATTCCTCTAACTGAGGTGTTTGTCACGGAATTGAATACATCTAGGAGAAGCTTAAACTTGGGAGATCTTTCGACTTGCTTTTCCAAGCTAAGGATGTATGACAGTGCCAACTTTGAGCGATTCTCTCGTGCCTTGGTCCTTTCGTGGCAAGCAAAGGAAGTGACTCACTGAATCGCCGGCATCAGACTGAAGTTGAGTCTTAGTGCTGACGTGACTGATGCCAGGGTTGATTGATTGGCTCACTTTCAGGGGACACAATGTGTTCTTTTCGGATGCGATCTGTCCAAGTTTGGCCACGTGAAACCGACCCGCTTTTGGCTTGTTTCGCAACAGCATCTGCGTGTTTCTTCCAGGCCTCTTTTGGGGACGAAGCCTCGAAGAAACCGAGGCAATCTCGACGGATTGAATCTAAGATCCTCAGGCCCTTTCCGCTCCGAAATCGACGTGGCTCGTTGGGGTTTCAATTTGCTCCTAATTCATGGCTGAAAGTTCCTTGGGTAGAAAGGGGGAGCGTTCAAATGCATGGTGCATTCTGATGTTTTGCTAATAAAGAGGGACTACAGACTACTGTATATTTTGAAACAGGATGCAGCATGAGCGTGGACTATTCTGAGGATTCAAGGCCAGGCAGCAACTAGCCATTTTTGCTTGACTTGAACAGGACTCGATTGTGCTTTCTTACTGTATAAGCTGCTCGGATTGCAAAGGCTTCCAGTGGAAGTTGGATTTCGGCCACTGCATCGCGTTTTCAGTGCACCTTTAAAAGGTTCGAAGCCAAACCTTTTTGAAGTTGAGGTTCCGTTGCCTGCAAAGTGCAGCACTGCCCCTACACTGGGATGCATGCGCTCTCTCTCAGGCCTGGTGGGCAGCTGCAGCTGGTAGAAGTTATCTCCTTTAATTCCGTGGCCTGCACTTTTGTTTGTACCACGATTAATATTATTGTTAATATGAAGTTTGCGTGCCAATACAGCGGACCCAGACCATTCAACTTACCTTTCATGGTGCTGTAGTGGATAGGCTTTGCAGCTTTGCATTTGGACTGGATCTACAAGTGCGCAGCCCTTCTGCCTCGCCCTTCTCACTTTGCAGGCTCAGCCTTGACGACAGTCCATGGGGCAGCACAACTTTTTTGTGGATCTGATGTATCTTGGCCAAGTTGAGTTGAGGCCCTATCGACACGAAAGATAGAACCATGCGATAGAACTCTGCATTTCTTTTTGCTTTGACCACTCAAGATAGGCACTTTGACTGTCCATGGGATGAATCCGCCCAGGGGACACCATGACATCAGAAAGCCGATTCCGCCAGCGAAATCGGCTCCTGACACTCGTCCGACTCGTTCCGAGGCGATCAAAAGATTGATTCCGGATGAATTGAGCAGCCAATGAGGACAGGGTTCAAATGAGACCACAACATGGAGCTGGTAGAGATGGTACGCACCGCAGAGACCCTGGGTGGGACCTGGTGTATACGGTCTACGTATCAATAATTGTCCGTAACCGCGAAAAACACTATCGCTGAAGTCAGGGTAGGTTGGAGAAGGTTACGCAGGCTTTGAGACCAGAGCGAACTCGCTATCGCGTGTCGTCAACAGTCCGATGAAATGCGTTTCTTTTCTTGCTTGAATGCTGGGTCATCAACCCTTGGAATGTAGCATACAGGACAGGATCAATGCCTATAAATGAGAGTCTGGTTGCACATCGGAACTGATCTCGCACTTCATGCGTAAAGGAGCCAAGTCTTCCGCAGACCTCGCAACTTCTGTTGAGCCACGTAGAAAAAGATGCATTTGCTAAGCGCTTTGTTCAGCTGCAGGACACACTTTCGCTCGTGACTCGTGCTGTCCGAAACTGGCCGTTTGCCAGACCGAGTCCAACTTTCGCACCGCGCACACATCGACCGCGTCTCCTCAGAAGCGCTTCCTGACGAAAATGCTCCCATCGGAGCGTTGTTGGCTTTAAACCTGCAGCTCCAAACACACATTTCATCAAAGGAGACCACACTTAAGCAAGCCAAGCTAGTGGTTTCTCGAACAACTTTAAGCCGCCATATGCTGGGGCATGGGGCTCCTTCCAGCCATGTGGCGACTTGGGGATGTTCCACAAAGCCACAGCCGCCCGTGTGGACGAACACATCACCATCAACTTCAATGCCAACCTTCACCTGATGGTAGCCCCCAAGCCATCTGGCAGTCCATGCTTCACATGGGGGGGACCGCCTCCGACTCCCACCACCTGTCGAGCTAGGAGCCGCCGCCACCGCTCAAGTAGATCTCCTGACGACCTTGTAAGCTGAGGTCAACGCTCAAGCAGAAACACCCTGTCTGGTTGACCCATCCATGTGCTTCAATGCAATGCTGAAGATCGTTCTCTCGTCTATATCCAGAGTATAGATGCACAAACACAATAGACTCAATCGCGGATCCAGGGCAGCAATCGAGTCATGCCCAAAGACTCCTGCACCTCCTTGATGTGTGCCTCGACCCTGGTTAAAGACATATGGTGGCGCATCAAGGCCCCCCCGATCATTGCTGGAAGGCTGGGAATGCTCCTGTCCTCCATGGCAATCCTGAAAAGTCCGATTTGCTTACTCGTAGCCGACGATACCCGTGGACCATGGCCGAATGCATAAGGAGACCCCGCTTAGAATCAAAGGTTTTGTTGCACTGATGATATTAGAAAACAGCACGAGTGAGGCCTTTCACCCTGACTTGCACGCCGAATTCCGATTTCTTGGGTCCAGCAACTCTCTCATACCTGATAGCCTCTGATAGCCGACTTTGCTCTGACTCGGCTGGTCTTACATGCTGAGACGAAAGTAAGCATGTCAGAAGAGAAACTTTGCGGCGACTTGAGGTGATGGAGCTTATATGGCTTATAATATCTTCGATCAAGACAGCTTTCCAACTTGCACCCTCCGTCTGCCTGACTGGCACTCAGAAAGCTGCCGGCATATAATGGATAGCTTCCTGAAGTATTTGAGTCAAAGAATTCGACTTTGGCTCTGCTGGGTCACGCATGCCCGCTACCCCTGCAAGTTCTTCTGAGGTGACCAAATGCAAGGGTGCATCCTCCAGCACCCGTCGCACCAGTGGCTTAAGCATACTCTTGAAGGCCCACTGATTTTTTCAGTCTTGTGCTGCCTCACGTTGGGCCCAAACATGTGCATTATAAATGAGCCTTGAACACACCAAGCTTGGAAACAAATGCTTCCTTTTCTGAAGACGCACATTGGTCTGGCCCACAAGGATCTCCATGATTCTAGCTTGAACTTCTGCAGGAAAACCATCTGACTGCAAGAATGTCCGAGATACTGCTTGTATTGCACTAAGCGCCCTATTTTCAACCCGATCTTCAAGGTCTGTTCTGCTTGAGCTTTCTGCAGCCCAGTCCTCGAATGGAGAGGATCTCGGTCTTGCCAGCTTTGACATTGAGAATCAGGCCCCTTTTTCTGGCTGCGTCATACAATGCCAACAACAATTTGTGTCGCCAAAGTGATGGGCTATGGAGAAAGCGACATTCATCGAGATAAAGATAATGTCCACCTCTGAATCATAACCATAATAACCCCCTCAAGTGCGGGCCCTAAACAATGTAAAATCCAGAAAATTCCCAGAACAATCTTGAGTTGAATTTGAAATAGAAGGAACATGAAAGGACATGAAAGGACATGAAAGGAAAGAAAAGGCAATAAAAGGAAAATATAGGGAAAGGAAAGGCAATTAAAGTAAATTAAAGGAAAGGAAAGAATCAGCTGAAAGCTTAGAATCAGCTTGGATGAATCAAGGTCTGGAAGCAGCTGCAAATCAGGCTCCAGAAAAACAGTCAGTATTATCTAGGGGCCATTTGTAGTCTGTTTTTGATAAAAAGACATAGTGTCTTCACGTGCAAGAAGTCAAGTAAGTCAGAAGTCAACATTACATGGAACGTGGGACCGGCTACCGCCCCTTTTGTGCCAGTCGAAAGGTGCACGACTCCGTGGAAGTTCGGTGTCGACCTGTCTAAACCGGTGAAGCGACGAACGCCACGAACGGGGCTCCTGGCCTTACTCGGAGCGCTCGGAGCGCTACGAACGGGGCTGGCATCGCTACGAAAGGAGCATTCTGAACCGACGCAACAAAGAATAGACCAGTAGCGATGGGCCGAACTGCCGGAAAGCGGTTCGATCCCAGGGCGTCCACGGCGTCTGGCCTGGGTGTTCACGGTCGACCGTGTGACGGCATCGGAGCGAACGGCGCCGCTTTTTTACACCTTGGGTGGGCCAAAGGACGTAAATATAATTTGAGGAGCTGGAGAAGCCTCGAACCAGGTTTGATCCAGGTGACATCGTGAAGAGGATCTTGGGAATAGGTACTCTCGCTCCAGGTGCCAAGTGGCAAGACAAAACGACGGTAGTTGTTGTGGTACAGTATGTTTGGCTGAACGTTTTTTCTAGAGGGTGGCTGAACGTTGCTGATGCTCCTCACTTTTGCAATTGGCGCTGTCGATATTTATTCTTTTAAACACAGGGTCGTTGATGTGTTGATGTCGTTGAACATTCGTGTCACTCCCTGTTCAGGACTTGAGACATGTGCTTCTGATTGGAAGCCCTCCAACGCGTGTTGCATGGCAATGCCAATGATTCCGAGTCCTTGGCAACACTTGTTGGATTAGAACTTGCTAGCCACTGCCGGCCCAACAGATAAGTGGAATCCATGGAGAGTTGACAACAGGCTGCCGCCATTCAATGTACCAACGTTCAAAGAAAGTTATGCTGCAGACATATTTCAATCTACCAAGTCATTTCGGACTGGCTTTGTCATAGTGCAAAGTGGTTCTGGCCAGCGTTGGCTTGGCCTGATTTTGAAACATGAAAGGACAGAGCTTAATTTGAAGACAAGATGGTTGATTTCCAGGGCGAAGCTTTTGCGATGCCGGGCACCCGTAGCAAAATTCAACCGAAGGGTTCTTTGTAAACATGCTCTTCATTCGCGGGTCCGGTGGTGCAGCCTGAAGCACGTCTTTGCGCATGGAAAGGCGGTTGGACATTGGTCAACTTCGGCATGCAAACACCCTCCTTCATGTTCGTAGTTTTTTGCAGCTTGCAGGTGTGCATTCAGCATATGTTGCTGAACCAGTGAGAAAAGGCCCACACCAGTGTCATTCTTGGGGCTGACCGTCTCAAGCAAACCCAAAAGACTAAGCTCTGGGGACCTAGCAAGAATGTTCACACCTTGAAAAGGCATGGAAAGAGGTCTGTTGACTAAAGCTTTGCCTTGAAGCTGACTCTGCGAACGAAGGGAGGACGCAACCACTCTTTCTATGTCACACCCCGCTTAGCCGAGACACACATCCTACACTCAGAATAGCATTTCTGAGGCCACATCCACTGCCAGCGATCCATAGTGACCAGCAAAGCCGTTAAGCACACTTCAGGCCCTCTTGCAAAAAGAGGCTTGAAGTTGCGAACCTAGTGGAAGAGGCTCCAGCAAATGTTGTGGTGAAGGATTTGCGTGCTCAAACACAGAATCTGAGATGACGTTGGTGCAGGACGCCGACTGGATAGGCAAGTTTAGTTTTGCGTCCTCCAAGACAACTCGTTCCCGTTCTCGCTTTCAACCTTTATGTGTCACAATTGCCTCTCGATCCAACACAAAGATCCGCATCGGTGGCAAATGTCAGAAATGGAACTTGGCCCATTCTCGGCTAATTTTCAATGCTTTTAAGCTTTGCACTTGAAGCGATGGCGGAAGTTCCAGCATGAAGAAGAAGAAGAAGAAGAAGAAGAAGAAGAAGAAGCATATGCAGTAACCCAGCACAAGTGCTTGGTTCTCAAAGCAGCCTGCAAGGCACTCTGTCGCAGTTCTGACTTTCTTCACTCAAAGCAACATTTTAAGGAGCTGATTTGGGACATTTGTGGTCGATCAAGAGCAGCACTTCCACTGTCTGTTTGTCCCTGCTCTGAAGATGCTACACTGGGGAGTGTGACAAGCCTTGCGTTCATGCCATGCCAGCGTTTCTTGGCGTTCTTGCCTTGAAGAGTGCAGATGACACAGCGCATGATGCAAGAACTTTGGGCTTGCACAGGTGAGAACGTGTTCGCTCAAACTTTCAGCGAGAACATTTGAGCAAAAGTATGTGCTTAGGAGCATGAACCAATTGGGAGCATCGACCTTTTGACAAAGCTGACCTGCCGTATGCAACCGGAGCCAGAGCAACTTGAAAACCGATACCTTAAACTAAGAGCTGATCACTTTCAATGAAGCTAGGATCACGGCCCATAGCAGCCACGTTGAAGGGTTGGCGTCCTGTGGCCGCGCCAAAGAAAGTTGTTAGCTTTTTGCGCATGTCACCTTCTCCGATTTGTGCTTTGGGCCGCTAACGCAAAGAAGGCCTTCTGTGAACCTCAAGATGGACGTGGATGCCTTCTGTTCACCTTGTTAGCATGCCACGGTGCCTGCTCCTTGCAAGCCAATCTTTACCGGGCTGTTGCACAGAGATTGAAGATCTGACCGTCTCCCGTTGTCTGAGGCATCCCACACGCTCCGTGGTGAGGTTAAAAGGACCACCTCGCCGTGAGCGACCTCACCGAAGGCTGCGGTCGGGGAGTCGTTGGCGGGGTGTTCAGCTGTTGCGGTCGCGGCGGAGGTTCAGCTGTTTCCTGTCAGAGCGACACCGGTCCACCACAGAGGTGAAGCCGTCGCGATTGCTCAGCGCTCGTTGGAGGCATCAAGGTGTGCAGCGCTAGCATCGACCCATTTGTTGAGATTGAATAGAGGTGTGAGGCCGGCAGACATTGGCAGACCTTGAGTCTTGGGAGTATGACTAGTTGTGTTCTAGTTGCAGCTTCAGATGGAGAGATATGTCAGGTGAGGATTGACTTTCAAGCTCTGGAAGAATATCCATGGACTTTTCAGAGCTGAGCAAAGCCAGATCACCGGATGTGCAGAGCTTACTCTTTGCGGCTTGATCCGGTGTATTCCGGATGGGATCGGAGACCGGATGGGATCGGGATCCAGCAAGTAGTTCCAGGGATCCAGCAAGCAGTTGTGCGACAGTTCTCGAAGTGCGAGACGTGTTCTCGATCAGCTCTCGCACCGGTGCGAGAGCTGAGTTGTTCTTCTCGCGGTGCGAGATAGGCAGATGGTCAGCTGAGGGGCAAATCAAGGTGCATTCGCCGTAGATGACTTGGAGATCTATATAGCTGGTCGTGGACACCTTTTCATCTCGTCTCCATCATCCACACAAATAGGCTTAAACAGAGTTTTACCTTCCAAAAGGATGCAGGTCTTGCGCAAAGCTGAGGTGCAGAGATTACCGCCTCTCTTTTGCTCGTTCTTTCGCTGTCCATTCCGCTTGACTTAGGCCTCTGGGATTCGAAGCCTTATCAATCCAATGTAAGACTTTGTTTCGAAAAGGACGAGGGACCCCAAAGCAGCATCCCTTTTCTAGTAATGCTGCTGTCGTCCATGCTGTTCTGACTCCAAGCACCGCCAGCGCCTTCAATGCCCTTGTCCGACTTGTCCCTTTACGTTTCCACAGAACCTCAAGAAGCCATTCTTGCTTCGTGTCCCTGTGTTTGTTCAAGGTGCCAGCAAAAAGCTTCACTTTGTCAGCAAGCCATGTAGCCGTGCTGAGCCGTGCTGAGCCATGTAGCCGAACTCAGAAGATCAGTGTGTGGCGTTGATTGCAAAGCGTCGCCTGGCTGCATCAAGAGCAGCACATCCATTATTGGTTTGTTCCAGTTCCGAGGATGCAACACTTGCAAGCGTGACAAGCATCATGTTCATGCCAAAAGGTGCAAATGAAATGGGGCATGCTGCAAAAGCTGTCCTGTTGGAAAGTGGTCAGTCAAATCAGAGACCGCCTTGAAAAAGAAGGTAGCTACGCTTGGCTAAGAAGGAAGCTACTCTGGACCTCAATTCGGCTTCAAGGACGGCCGACAGTCAGGTGCAGTCTGGGTCGCTCACCCCAACCGACCGACCGAGCGGTCGGACGCCGACAGGGACTCCGAGCGCAGGTGGTGCTCCTTCTGGACGTGTTGTCCGAGGAGCGTCCCGGACGTAGCTGACGGACGCAGGGCGGTGCGACCGACGGACGCAGGTCGGTGCCTGTACCTGTAGGTGCCTCCATCGTTTCTTGTGCCGGTTAAGCCTCTCCAAGGCAGAAGGCACCATGGCACCTTTGCACATGGCGACACCAAGAGACAGCCGCAAAGTTATGACCTCACATGCGGGTGAAAAAGGTGCAAAGCTGATGAAAAGCCGATGAAAGACTTGAAGGACCAACGGCTTGGGGACCCCATCTCCTCCTCGTCCTCGGTGTGTTTCTTGGCGCACGGAGGAACTCCGTGGCTTCTGTGTGATGCAGAGCTTTTCGGGCATTTGCTTGACACAGAGGATGACCAACATGCACTGATCACCGTTCGATGCCGGCACGGTGTATTATCCAAGGCCGGCACAAGTCCTACTCCCACAGTTTGGATGAAAGCCTAAGGACGCCTGCGTCAGGGAAGTCCTACTGCTCTCGTCATTTCAGGCAGCTAAGTCGACTGATCCTTACGGTAAGTGTGACATCCAAATTTAGCAGTACAAGTCCCATGTCATGTCCAGAGCACACCGTGAGCCAAAGGGTTCAAGCATCTCAGGGAAGACTCATGCGACGGCCGGACGAAGTGCGGCAAGTGGATGTCCGGTTGGGTGCGTTGACACCCGCGTCTGACTATTGGTTGCCTGAAGTTTGCTGCCGCTCCTGAGTTGGGTCCCATGGGCCATCAGGGGTCCCTGTCCAGCAACAGTAAAGCAAAACCAAGCCACATTCCAGCTCACACAGCCAAAAGGAAGATAGCAGAGGCCCCCTGTGTGGGTGGATGAGCCGAAAAGATGTTTGTCAATCAAGGGCTTGCGCTGCAGCATCGAAGTGTGAGATGCCAAGAAAGAAACAACTGCGGGGTTCTAATCATGCATTGATTCGGATACCCGCAAAACAACCTGCAAGTCTCCAAGTTTTGCTCGTTTCCTCAATGGGAGAGCGTGGCCCAGAATGCCGTCTGGAGCAAGTCTGGAGCTTTACTAATGTGAACATCGGTGATGAGAAGGGTTTGTTTGACACTGCCCGCTCGAAAGGAGTTCGCTCAGACTGTGAAGCAAAACCAAGCCACATTCCAGCTCATATTGCTTTGCAGAGGCCCCTGTGTGGGTGGATGAGCCGAAAAGATGTTTGTCAATCAAGGCCTTGCGCTGCAGCATCGAAGTGTGAGATGCCAAGAAAGAAACAACTGCGGGGTTCTAATCATGCATTGATTCGGATACCCGCAAAACAACCTGCAAGTCTCCAAGTTTTGCTCGTTTCCTCAATGGGAGAGCGTGGCCCAGAATGCCGTCTGGAGCAAGTCTGGAGCTTTACTAATGTGAACATCGGTGATGAGAAGGGTTTGTTTGACACTGCCCGCTCGAAAGGAGTTCGCTTGGGCTTAGACTGCAAAGATGTCGGTGGAACCATTCATGTCAGCTCACTTCTCCAGAAAGAAGCTCTCCGGATCACCAAGGTGCTCGTCGAGTGACACATAGGCACTGACATGCTCTATGTCACTCTCAGCCACTTCAGACTTCAAGTCTACGAAGGAAGTGACCTAAACCCAACAAATTGCGTTTCATTGACTTGTACGCTAAAGATGGATGGGCGCTTGCCCACTGTTTCAGGAAGTTTTAGGCCGGTGTCCACAGCCAAATTTGCCAATGCCAGCCCATCAAGAGTTGCAACAGTTCCACTGGAACTTGTGATTTCCTAGCTCCTGGAGTCTCGAAAGTTCTTGTTGTCACACCGGCACTCTCAATGTATCTCGAAGATGCTGCGCTGGGAAGCGTGATATCCATTGTATTGCTACAATACACGTGCTATTGCTCCCAGAGTACAGATGAGATGGTGCACAATGTAAGAACTCGATTCCTATTCAATCCTGGCCAGTCGTATGACCTATTCCAGTCGCAAAAAGGAAGGCAAACTTGCCCGTCTTGAAGCTCGGTTGCTCAGGAATTTGATTCTGTTTGAAAGACATAAGCTATATAGGTTGTTCAGCCACGGCACACTGTGAGTTGGGCAGTCTAAATAGGGAAATGCTTGGTACATCGCCCATGAGTGCAAAGAAGAGATCTCATGCCAGGCAAAAGTTGTGCAGATCCTCGCCTTTCAAACGCAGATCCTTTCATGCGTCGGCGTCACGTCGCCAATCATCAGGATCATCAGGCGTAGATCCTTCGCGAGGTCTTGTGGTTTGGAAGTTTCTGTCCGCAACAAACAAGGTGCGGTTGGAACAGCTCTGCCAATGAAATTGCCTCCTCCGTCAGATAGCATTAGCAGCATGACTAGGAAGCTCTGCCCATGCCGATGAATTTGCCTCCTGAGATGTTGGACAGCATCCGCAGTATGGCGAAGAAGCTGGTTTGTTTTTGCCCACTGAGTGTGGTCAGAGGGTATGACAGATGTTCCACATCAATTCTCTTAAGACGTCTGGTCAAGCATTCAGCTGAGCTTGCGCCTCTCTCACTTGCTGACACCCTGTATTAAAACTGACCCGACAGAAAGGAACTTAGACTGCTTAGGCTGCAGAGCCAATTCATTCTATTGTTCTGCGTGTTGCAACAGCAACAGCCTTTGCCCGCATCTGCCATGGACACTGCTGTTAAACATTCACTTGCAAAAGTCCTTACAGGCACAGAATGTTGTGCTTTTCGCTTGAGAAATACGACTCGAGTCTCCTTGCCAAAACATGCAGCTGAGTCGAATTGCGGTCTCAGACAACTTCGGCATTTTGAGACAGCTGTACCGCAGCTCTTGAAGCTGAGTTGTTAGAAGTCATTGACCCATGCTGTTCCAAATGCAGTTGATCCGAAACTCGATCCCTCGACTTCCTTGCATTCCCAAGAGATGAAAACAGCACATTTGGGGGAATCAACACCAGCAAAACAGCCAAGAAAAGTGTTTGAAGCATTTCCGGGACAGAGGAGAGTCGGCTTTGTCTTTCCTCCATGCAACCGCGGTGAGCTAAAGCAGAGCAATCCTGCTTTGTGGAGATGTTGTGAATGAGGCTTGAAGCAGTCCTTGGACAGGATGAGGCTGGTGACGGCATTTTTGATGTCATTTTAGCCAAAGCGGAAGTGAAGGGTGTGATTTTTTGAGTTCTGTGAAGTCAATGGTCAGGGTTCAGTGATGGGGCAGAAGGGTTGGCCTTTATAAAAAATCCTAGGGGGCACAGTGCACAGGGTCGATTTATTCGCCAGATAGGGAGAGCTATTGGGGTTCTTACTTCAAGTTTAGGGAAAGGTGCCTGTGTGCGCTTTGGAGCCTGGGTGCTGGTGCAGGGTGCCGCTGCCGGATGTCTACGGCAGGGGGTGTTTTGGAGTGTGGGTGCTGCTGGTGTCGCTGCAGGGTGCCGCTGCCTAGTGCGTGGTTTAGCTTTGCTATCTGGGGCCTATGCTGATGCATTTTTCTCATATATGAACACATTGCCACTGCCTTCACGGCACTGCCATCAACACTACATTGGCATCGTGATCGCTGCAATATGATGGTTACCCGTCATAAGTTATTACTTCACTAGATGTATGATTGTCGTTGCAATACGTTCATCACCGCTACTGCCTTCACCACTTTTTCAGCATTGTCATCGCTATCACAACATTGTCATCATTCTAGAAACATTGTCACTGTCTTTTTTGTGGTGTCCTTGCCGCCACAACTTTTGTCAAAGGTGTCACAGTGGCAAATCTCGCTGATCAACAAACGTGCTATTGAAGTGGGTCGTTTAGGTTTGGGGGATTTGCAACCCATTCCTCACATTGAATATACTTCATTATCGCCAGAAAACTATTGTTGTTATCGCAATCACTGTCACCGTCATGGCAGCAAGTTGTCAGTGTTTTCATTTCGTTGCCACCTTGGCTTAGTCAGTCCTCATAATCGAACGGGTTTCTTGTGTTATTTTGCTTGCCAGAGCATTGGCCTGGAAAGCAGATTACGCATTTCATTGGGAGTTGACGCTGTTCTGTTGGCCGAGCACGTGAACACAGGTAATCAGCCGCAGCGTCGGCCAAAGCGATGGAGTCTACTGATCTCGGTGGGAACGCCGAGGCCATGAGAACAAAGCCGATGTCTCAAATTGTGAAACCGTGGACCAAGCACGAGCATTCATTCCTAACAGTGAGTGGAGATTGGCTATGATCTTGGTGGCGTCCAGGCCACGCAGAACCAGAAGGTCTTCATCAAAATCAATCACGGCCTTGAGGGCCAGCAACGTCTGAATTGACAGCAGGATTGGTCGACTGCCACGGTCCAGAGCATGGATCTGTAGTGTTCCAGGCTTGTCATTGGCGGTCACTCGAAGCTGGGTGGTGGAGATGCAGCGGTCTTTTGACCCATTGCCAAGGCCGAATTGGGGTCGATTGGACACATCAACTCCTTGGATGCAGCTAGTGCCACGCTTGGCCATGTTCTGGTCCATCGCTGCTTGGATCGCTTCGATGACAGCGCAGCCGGCCTGTACAGCTTCATGAGTCGTCCGGCGTTGGTCTTAGCCTAAGCCATTGGTGGCTAAGGCTGCCTCTTCTGAGTAGCGCAGGAAGGGTGCTTCCTTCTGTCACATTGCTCTGGTGTTTGCCATCTCTGTTTCTCTGGACACTCACTGGTGCGATGAGTCTTGCCGCCTTTGAGTCAGGTCATATGCTGACCTTGGTGGATAGGATCAACCTGGCCGCTGAAAGGTGGTCTTGTAGTACTGGCAGGAGAGCTTCACCTGGTGCTGCCTTGCCCTTGCCTCCTTCAAGGTCCTTCGGGCCTGCTGCATAGCTGCGAAGGCTTCTTGTGCCTGGTCTTCAGCAGCTTGGAACAAGGCTTGTCAGGACCCTCATTGTAACCATATGCGTAGCTAGAGGCATGCCAGGAAGGTGCTTCGTTGGAGGAGTGCATCCCTCAGTGTCATCCCAGTGATTCTGACATGACCGGCCATTGGAGCCACACCATTGCCCTTGGGACCAGGAAGGCTCGTTGGACCCTTCCCATGTGTCTGGTTGCCACCCTTGCCCTTGCCATAGTACTGCTGCACTCTTGAGAGTGACTGACGGGCCCTGTGGTAGATTTCAGTCATCCAGGTGATGTGCAGGTTCATGGTTTCGAACCGTTTTCGTCGACCCTGGCGGAATTAACGGTTGAGTCATCTCTGGGGTTGTTGGCCTCCCCAAGTATTCTCGGAGATGTCGCAGTAAATGCCTCACGCCTTCATTGAATGACAACCATTGCGGCCTTTTTTCCATGACATACTTTCTGGCAGGTCCAGTCAGTTCAGCCACTAACTTTGGTCCAGCAAGGTAGCGCTTGTGGTAGTTCCCTGGGAGCTGGTGGCGTCTCCGCCCCACGCTGGGACACCATCCTTATCCTTGGAGCATTGAATCATTGTCTTCTGGACAGGTCACGACGTGTCCAGCAAAAACAAATTTCGGAATCTGCCTCTCAAAGGCTTCGCGCTACCCTCCAACTGGATGGCCCGGTGAGTAGCTAGCAACGTCCGAGCGGTGGAAAAGGGCCAATGGCTCAAACAAACGACACGGCGAAGCGGTGTCGGAAATGAGTAACAAACATGTTTCCCCCGAACCTTCGTTCATTGCCGTTGGAGCGATCATGCCTTCAAACGCATACAAGTGATTTCACTTGCATACATGTATGTTTATATATAAACTCACACACATTTAGCGATGGAGTGAAACTTAGAACATCGAAAAAATATCCAAAATGACGTTTGGACATCTTACATA
This sequence comes from Durusdinium trenchii, assembly GCA_963970005.1. Taxonomy (NCBI): domain Eukaryota; class Dinophyceae; order Suessiales; family Symbiodiniaceae; genus Durusdinium; species Durusdinium trenchii. The sequence goes on from CAXAMN010008891.1 coordinate 39,723, forward strand.
GGAACTTAGAACATCATAAAACGCCATAACTTAGAACATTCAGACCTTAAAATAAGATAATTAATGCAATGTGATGATCGTATTGACCCTGCGTTCCGGGTACTTGGCGGAATCAGCCAGCCAGCCACCTATCAAAGTATCCGGCGGAATCAGCCAGCCAGCTAGCTAAAAAGTATCCGGCGGAATCAGCCAGCCAACCACCTATCAAAGTATCCGGTGGAATCAGCCAGCCAGCCAGCAAACTATCCGGCGGAATCAGCCAGCCAGCCACCAAAAGTACCCGGCGGCTGGCGGAATCAGCCACGTATAAATGCTATGTGGTTATGTCTCTTACACACCTATATAAGTTCAATGAGACTTCAAAGCTGTGGATTGCTGTACGTGTGTAAAGGTTATCGAGCGGTTGACGGAAAGGGAACTTGAAGTACTATACCTGGTAACTGAATTGTAGTTACCCTGGGTATCTATACCTGCGCCAGCTGAGTAAGAAGGGGGGTTCGCGGGGGTGGCCTGAGAAAGCGCACTCGAAAGCAAAAACGCTGGCTTTCGTTTTGCCGCTTCTCAGGTTGTTTATGTTGTTTGCCTTGCTGGCAGGAAGCCTTCCCAGGACGCGTACATGGCTTCACTTTTTGGCCCGAAGGGTTGATCAAGGAGGCAAGGTTCCAACCAATCAACCAATCAATCAACCTTTACGCGCGCAAAAACATCGGCTCAGGTGGAAATTGCTAACAACGCTCTGTCCAATGTTGCTGCGCTCCCACAAGAGCTTCGTTCCCATGGAACAACAAACAACAAACAACCACCAACAACAACAACATGACTTTGCTTTCCCGGCCTCAGAGAGGCATGTTTGCGATGCGCCAGCATGTCGGACAGCTGCAGTGCAGTTTGCATGGACAGCGCGCATCAGAGCTCTTTTGACACGTGGCAAACATCAGACAGAATGAGCTTCTAGGATCTGAAGGGTTTAGCCATCAGTGGCATGGCAATGTGACTAGTTATGTGACCACTATAGTGGATCAATTTGTATTGTTGAACGAAACCCGAAGCCATCACTAGCCTACACTACTTGTGACGCCTCTTACCATTTGGCGCCAGTACTTGTTTGGTTTTGCACCAAGAAATGATCCACATGTTCTAAGTTCATGTTCCACATGCTGCGCTCAGCTTTTTCTTCCCTTTGCTCTGTTCTGGTCTTTGTTAGGTCATGCTTTGTACGTGGAAGCTAAAAGGCTCCTAAATTCAGATGTGCAGGACCTGTGTGAGAACTATTCAATATAAATATACATGCATACACAAATTTATATCTTGGAGGTCAACTAACCTCAATGCGAAACAACAACTTAGAACATATACATTTTGTCTTCCACACTCCAATTCTCCATAAATATATGCAGCATACTTATATACATATACTGGCTGAATGAAAATATGTCTATCTATCCATATATATATATATACGTAATATCTGTATTCATGGCAGCCTTGCACAGTATATATACCTTGCATTTGTTTGTTGCTGAATTCACAGCAGCTGGCGCAAGACATGCCGTCAGTGTAGGAAAGACATGCTCTGGAAGTTGCGTCGCCCCCCTTCTGCATCACCCATTGGCGCTGAACCTCGCCTGCCTCACGGAATCAACACCACATGACATCATATAAATAAATATACATTACATGTAAATATGTATGTCTGCATCTGGCAAATAGTCAGAATTATTCTTACAGATACTTGGAATATGTTTGTTTAAGTACCTAGGGAACACACAACTTAGAACATCTAAAGATATCTACATTAGTGAACA
>CAXAMN010008891.1:48638-88106 GCA_963970005.1 Durusdinium trenchii
TGCCGTCCAGGTCGGTGACGCAGGACAGACTTGAGTGTGCGGTTTGGTGATGTGGGTCTCCTCAGCGCACGCACTTATTCTGAGCAGGACGGACGGAGCCTGGCTTTTGTGGTATAAAGGTGATGCCTTCATCAGCATGACAGCTTAACTTTTACAAGCTCTTCCAAGCTCGTTCGAATCGGTTTGGGATGTATCTTGGTGAGGTTTTGTGAGCAAGCCAGAGTTAGGGGTTTTAAAGGCGGGAAGAGAGGAGGCCATGTGAGAGATGGAAGCCGGATTCCTTAGAGCAGTTTAGAGCCTTAGAGCCTCCGCCCCATTCTAGATGCTCAAGCAGCAAAGATGGTTTTGGTGCTGAAGCTCTGTGTGTTGACAATGGAATTCTTGTGATCAGCAGCAGGAGCTAGGTCCGGAATGCTTGGGAACAAAGCACAAGCCTCCAGCTTCCAACATTGAAGTCATGCGGCCGCAACAGTACTTGCATTCCATCGATCGACGTTTTCAGATAAGGCACAGATGGTTTCTTTCAAGTGAGTCCTTAAGACCCTCGCCCACCCCGCGCCCCGTTTGTCAGTCTCAAAGTGCACACGCTTTTTCTCGTACAATGCCGGCCTTGCCCCTTCCGAAGCAGCGCTTCAGATCAGGGCGTCTCGTCCAGTTCATGGCAGTCCTGGAGTTGATGCAGAGCAACGGGGAAGAAGTGTCATTCTTCTGAAGTAAATCACCTGCATCGCCAATTGCCGTTCCTGCAGCGAAATCTGCAGAAACCTTGGTTAATAACCCAAGTTTCTCGCCCTCAACAAGCTTCGTAAGAGTGTCCACCGGTCTTTTCACTGTAGCAGCCCGAAGCTAGATTTGTCGCCGGTGATGTAAGGGAGTCCGAAGAGTATGAAAGAACTGGATTGGAGTCTTCGCTAGACGTTGCACTGGTGAGCAACGCTTCCGTCCATTCTTGTGAGCATTGTGCAAGCCTTGCTACTGTGGTGTTGTGTGCCCATTACGGCGTGAAATTTAGTCATGTTGTAGTGCTTCAAGCATTCCATGGAAGGTACGGCTGAAGAAATGCACCCAAGGTACGCCTAAAACAGGGTGTGTCGGCCATCATCTTGAGCCCCAATGCGCCAGGTCTGTCTTTGTTGAATCATTCATTCAGGACATACAGAGGTTCTGTGAGCTTGTACCTGAAAGGGCAAGTTTCATGAAGAGTGATTCCAGCACCCTGCAGCAATGCTGGGAGTGTGACTCTGCTGTTTTGGAATGTCACAGATGATTGGAGAAGAGATGAGGTGCACCGACGGAGACCATGTTAGGCAGTACTTCGGCCTTGAACTGAGGCCATGTGGGCTTGTGGAAGCATTTGCTTTGGCTTTCAATTTGCTTCGGCATGCGAAAGCCGTGCGAAAGCCGAATGCGCAGCGCATCTCGGACACATCTCTTCTGGCTAAGCACATTTGTCACTTCGAGTTGAGCGGCCATCCTGCGGGGAGATGCGCATGTGAAGTCACCGCAGCTCAGCTCGCGTGCCTCGGGAAGCGTTCGAGGGAACCGGTGCCGACAGACCATGCGGTGCTGTCGGGATCCAGATGTACCATGTGACGGTACCAGTCGTGGATCCTCAGGGACGCCGGAGCTGAAAGGAGTGCCATAGTGGCAGGCAAGGTATTGGTGCTGCGATAAGACCCATTTTAGAGATCAGACTCCGTCAGGGTGTTGAGATCAGACCGGCACGTGCTGTTTTCTTTTCTCCACAATCAAATGAGGCTTTTGCCGGCTTGTTCAAAGTCAATGCAACAAGCATGGGGACCACTAGAGAACACTGAAGCAGATCTTTTCTTGGGGGGACTGAACATCCAAAGACTGATCGATGATGCGTTAGCGTCTTGCATTCAGAGGGCAAAAGACAAAGTTCCTGCACCTTACTTTGGAGAACGGTTGTATGGAATCTCCCTGAGATCCGTTCTCATGGCCACAGGCGCTCGTTTCCCTTCAAAATTATGAGCAACTCCAAACAATGCTTGTATTTTGGCCAAAGGAAGGGTGTTTCCACCACGACCCTGCTTGGACTGGAGAGCCGGACGATGGTTGCCAAAGATTCTTGAGACTGGGCGACCAGTTGTGTCCACATGCTGGATTCTGCAGTTTGACCACTCCTGCCGTTTCAAAAGATCTTTTCGTGTCACCAGTACACGCAATGCATCTCTGTGAGGATGCCACGTTGGGGAGCGTGACGTGCATGACACTTCTGCAGTCTGTGTGCTCTTGCCCCAAGGGTGTAGATAAAACGGTCCATCATGCAAGAGCTCCATTCCTGTTGAAAAGTGGTCACTCAAATCAAAACATGTTGCAAGCTTGCAAATGAAGGTAGCTTCGCCTGGATTTTTGAAACTCAGTCTCCCTGGAGTTCAATTCCGTTTGAAGGACATGAGTATCCGTTCACCAGCCTCACGGTATAGCATGAGTGCCAAACGACAACGACAAGGTCGTGCATGAGTGCCAAGCGCCAGTGATTGCACTTATCTCGCGCGTCGCCTTGGAGAGGTTGTCATGGCGTTGCAATAAATTATGATGAAATCGAGCCGGCAAGGTCTTGAGATCTTTGGGTTCGGCCGGCAGAGTTTCTGCAGCTCTGCAGTAAGCAGGTCGTACGGTTTGAGTACATATGGACCCTAGAGCCGCCTGGGATGTTGCTAGATGGCATCTGTAATATGGCGAAGAAGCTTTTGTGGCTTTGCCCAAAGAGTGTGGTAAGCGGGGACGATAGATGTTCCGCATCAGTTCTCTTAAGATGTTTGGTCAAGCATCCAGCTGAGTTTGCGCATTTGTCACTTGCGGACACTCTGTATTAAAACTGACTCCTGAGCGGTCCACAGAAAGGCTTGCACATGTTTCAGGCACAAGGCAACTTGCTTCTAGCATGCCAAACACTTATTGCCCTCTTCCAGGGTCACCCAAGCTGCGAAACCTCAGTGCTGTTTCTTGAGATGTTCCCCCAAGCCAGTATGGATCTGCAAGTCTCAAACAAGGGCTTCTACACATGGCTGTCAAACTTTTGGTAGCATCTCACAATGCAAGCCAGTCTCCCAGCAATGGCTTCTTTCGCAGCATCCCGGCCAAATGGATTCAAGCTTTGTTGGCGTGCTGGATCTGGAGCGCTACTATAATTTCAACCGACATGTTTCTCCCAAACAGAGTTTGTGTTGGCATTCTTGCCAAGTCATATTCCAGCCCTGGCAGCAACACGGCATACAGTTGTGTGGAATGGCTTTTGTAGGAGGTGGGGCTTCGAAGCTCCTTGCCGATGCTTTCGGGGGGAAGTCTCCTATCGAACGCAGCATTGTTCAAAGAGCAAATTCACAGGAACTTACTCTGCTTAGGCTACAGAGCCAATTCATTCTATTGTTCTGTGCGTTGCAACAGCAGCAGCCTTTGCCCGCGTCTGCCATGGGCCATGGACAGTGCTGTTAAACATTCACTTGCAAAAGTCCTTACAGGGACAGAATGTTGTGCTTTTCGCTTGAGAAATACGACTCGAGTCCCCTTGCCAAAACATGCAGCTGAGCCCCCTTGACGCTTTCCGTGGGAAGTCTCCGATCAAACGCAGCATTTGTAGAAGACCCTGGCAGGAACTGAACAAGCGTAGACTGCTTAGGCTACAGAGCCAAGTCATTTACTCTTTTGTGTTTTGCAGCAGCAGCGGCATTGGATGGAATCTGTGGCTGACAGTGCCGTTCAACATCCCCTTAGCAAGAATCCGACAGCAGGGACCCGATGACTGCTTTTCGATTGAGAAATGCACCTCGAACCGGACTCGAATCTCTTTCCGCCACTTGCTGCTGGGTCGCACTCCATTCAAAACACCGAGACATTCGACGCGAATGCAGAGGCCCTTGAAGTTGGGTTCTATAGAAGTCTAGAAGTCATTGACCCATACTGTTCCAAGATCAGTTGATCCGGAAGTGGTTGACAAAAGTCGACTCCCTTGCAGCTCTGCACTTATGGGATTTTGGTCGCACTTGGCAAACGCAATTGGCTGGAGCATTTCCAGGACAGGAGTGCATGGTGCACAGGGCAAGCCAGGCAAGCCGAGCAAGCCATACTCCATGTCAGCTTTGAAGCTGGCTTTGCTTGATGCCACCAAGGCGCTTCCAAGCTGAAGCAGTGCGTTCCTTCTTTGCCAAGACGTTTTGCTTTGAAGTACACGCTGTGTTTCGTGGATCATACGACGAGGCCGGGCAAACAGACCCCCAGGCAAGACCCTTAGGCCTTAGGCAGAAATGAAAGGATCGGGTTTGGTGACAGTCCTCTTCAGCCAACGACCAGGTTGGGTCGCAGAGCCCTCTCATTGTTCAATCATCACGAGCACATTGTCATCATTGATACTGCAGGGTCGTAGTGATCACACAGTATCATTTTGTTTGGTCACAACAGGGTCTCACCACATTGTCATCGACACATCATAACTGTGGGCACAACATTGTCATCGTTATTGTTCCTACATTTGCTTTGTGAGCATCACAACGTCACAGTCATGGGCCGTGTTATCAAGTTGGTTCTAGTGGTGGTTGGGGACCTGGACATTCATGAGTTGTTGCAGCATTGTCATTGTTTCAGGCTTGCCGTCTGCCACATTGTTGCGGTAGTCTCGAGAACATCATTATCACAACAATGTCATTGTCATCATATGAAAGATGAGCCATAGTTCTCAGAACTCTGCCATGACTCCCTTGCAAACATTTGCTCATGTCTGACAGGTTGGCGTGGATGTGAAGGGCGACAACAGTGGCAAAGAGATTGATGTTAAGAGCCTTAACATGCTGGAGTTGGAGAATGACCGCGATTGATCTTTTCCCTTTACTTTGCATCAGCTGCGCTGTGACGCCACGTGGTGAAGCTGCATTTGAGCCGTGCTATATAGATGCAGACCACACCAGGCGTTTTGCACGAACCTTGTCATTACTTCCTATGAAGAGGCCTACTCCAAGTCAAAAGCAACTTCATCCTGTGAAGTCGATTGCTTAGCCCACGCCTCGTCGCCGTGAGCCACGGAACTCGTCCTTTGGTGGGCAAGCATACTCTGATGGATACAAACTGGGATGGCCCTCCTCGAACCTTCCTTCAAATGAGGAGTAAGGCTGGGCGAGCATTGATTCAGCGAAGCTGGGGGAGCTCGTTTGACCACGAAGACCTACTTCTAGTGGAGTAAGATCGTTTTTCTTAGTTGTATGCTGTATATAACTACGATTGAAAGACTATACATGTTGTTCTGGCAAAGGGTATGATTAATTCACTCTTTTCTATTCTACACTTATGCTTTTCTCAGATCCAGTTCCTTCCTGCTTTCAAACCGACATAACAATAGTATCAGGGTGCACTATCCAAGGATACTGGGGGTTTGGGGTTTTAGGGTTTTTGTCGGCTTGCTACTCTCAAGCCTAAGGCACGGTTACATTGCACCGTGTTCACATCGTCACCGGGTTCACGGGACGTTACGTGTATGTTAGACGAACCTCCCGTCACTCGGTGAACCCAAGTTCGTCCCGTCACGGGACGTCACACCCCATGAAAAGCATATGGGTGTATCCTGGGCGAACAATGCCAAGCAGAAGGAGGAGGCCTTTTTGGGTATGTATCTTCAGTTTTTTGAAGATGGATTTCCTGGGAAATGTTTGCCCATGTCTGACAGGTTGGCGTGGATGTGAAGGGCGACAACAGTGGCAAAGATATTGATGTTAAGAGCCTTAACATGCAGGAGTTGGAGAATGACCGTGATTGATCTTTTCCGTTTACTTTGCATCAGCTGAAATGTGATGCCACTTGGTGAAGCTGCCTTTCAGCTGTGTTGTATAGATGCAGACCAAGCCAGGCGTTTTGCACGAACCTTGTAATCACTTCCTATGCAGAGGCGTACTCCAAGTCAAAAGCAACTTCATCCTGTGAAGTCGATTGCTTAGCCCACGCCTCGTCGCCGTGAGCCACGGAACTCGTCCTTTGGTGGGCAAGCATACTCTGATGGATGCAAACTGGGATGGCCCTCCTCGAACCTTCCTTCAACAGGCTGGCCCTGAATTGCAGGTATCTCGTGGAAGCCTCACAGTCCTGGACATCATTTTCGGGCTGAAATCATAGCAGTCATTGCAGGGAGGGCACAAGGAAGTTAATCTATGACATTTGCTCTACATCTCCTGCGAATCCGGCGGCGGAGGTGGCTCCCTGATGCCCTACAAGCACCTGGCAGGATCATGCTTCAGCCAGAGGTATGAACGTTCTGCAACTGGTGGGATCCCACAAGCAACATCCTTCATAGCTTTGAAGGTTCTTTGCATGCTGCAGCCAGCACATGTTGCGAAAGATGGCTTGTGCTGCTATGAGCCTGGAATCGCTTCTACAGTGGTGGCCAAAGGCGTGGACCCAGCTTTGTATCATGTGCTAGTAGCGTCCGATCGCTCCTAGTAGTAAGGCCAGGATCCCCGTTCGTAGCGTCCGATCGCTCCTAGTAGTAAGGCCAAGAGCCCCGTTCGTAGCGTCCGATCGCTCCTAGTAGTAAGGCCAGGAGCCCCGTTCGTAGCGTCCGATCGCTCCTAGTAGTAAGGCCAGGAGCCCCGTTCGTAGCGTCCGATCGCTCCTAGTAGTAAGGCCAGGAGCCCCGTTCGTAGCATCCGATCGCTCCTAGTAGCTGGATACTCGTTATTCCTCGTTATTCCCTAAGATCACGTGCCCCACCCTTCGATGGTTGGAGCTGGTGGACCGAGGGGCGGTTCGGCCGAAGAACCCTCGGCCGAAGAACCGTCGTTTTGAGGTGTACCGTTGGTTTGGGCTTGTTTCGTTGGTGTTCCTTTTTGGGTACCCGGTTTGGTTTGTTGTTTGGTTGGTTGGGCACAAGACGACAACTTCAATTCACTTGACGCAGTTCTTCGTTTCGATGTTCAGAGCGGCGCCTTCCTTGGACTGTTGAACCAGCTGCGCCTTCCTCTGTTGAACTCCCACGCGCAGCATCGGAGCACAACTGGTTCCAAAGGACGTTGCACTGCGCACACATCCCCAGGAGTGGAGGATGTGTAGGGGGCCCGGCCATCGGCAATGAGCGTGCAGCCTGTGGTGGAACAGAATTGCACGAAAACTGTGTTTCAAAACTCTAGGAGTGTCTTAGCGCAGGCAAAAGGCACAGATCTTGCTGACAGGCCTTGCGTGAACAAACAAGAAACTTGCGCACGCAGCTGCATGCAGGGCTTCAGATTGAGGGTGTGTGATACCCTACGAAAGTGCTGGAATGTCAGTTCTTTTTCCTGCCCCAAGTTTCCGTGCTGGTTGGGTAGCCCTGTGCTGCTTTGCTTTCAAAGCTCTGCGCCAACGAGAGGTGGGCGAGTGGAATGTTTGTAAGTGTGTTAAGCTCCAGGCAAGGCAAGCCGGCTGCTCGATGGGTGCTGCTTGACAGCCTCTCTATGCCGTCAAGGATAGCTGTCTGGGGAGTGAACAAAAGGTTGACTCCTGTTTCTGCTGGGGTCTTCCAAACCTGGGTGCAGGTTTGGTGCCTCCACACGCCTCCGTGCTATGCGCTTTGAGATGACTAGCTGTTCTGCTCGTTCCTCCGTGCGGTGCGACCGGTCGGCCACCTGACCGGGTCGCGTGCAGTGCGGAAAAACATGACGTCGCCAGACTTAGGCAGTGAGGTCAGACCGAATTGGGTGAGGTCAGACGTGTTTCCAAGGCATGACTCCACTTTTGCTACAACTCTCCTTGTTGGGATTTTGGGACGTTTTGACTTTTCGATGTGGACAGGTCCTTCCGCGGCTTAACGATGGCTTTGGGCTTCCTGGTCTTCCCCGTGGCCTCTTACTTTCTGGTCCTGGCAGCGCGGGGATCTGCGGTGCTCCGAGCTCCAGTCACTGGACCAGCCGTGTGGGCTGCAACAACGCGAAGATGTCCAGCTCGGTGGATGGTGAAGTAGTCTGCTCGGCTCCATGTTCTTTTTGGGAATGCAGGTCCAGAACTGGAGGCCTGGGAGGGGTTTTGGGTCGGGTTCCGATGATTTGGGAACGAGGGAGATCTCGGGACCATGGGATATGGGTCGCAATATTCAGATGACAGGGAGCACACACACACACAAACAAATCATACACAGGAAAGAGTACGGACTTCGCGCTTCACATGCTCTGATCCACGTTTTGTTGTGATGGGCCAACACCACGGGGTCCCCCATCCTGGGACCGTTTGTATGAACCTGTGACGCGCTGAACAACACGTGGTCCCAATGTTTGTATTTTCCTGTTCAGCACATGAATTCAGCGTTGGTTCTTGGGCCGATTCGAGGTCTAAAAGAGAGGTCTTGTGTGGACCGGCTGGAGGCTTTCCTCAGCCACTTCGTAACAAAGGATTGCCGCCCATCTTTCAGATATATAATTGTATATATATATATATTATAATATTATATATATATATAACATTCGCCAGATTTAGTTTTAGACAAGGTGAAGCAGCAGCCTTCCTGACCCAGAAACTCACCCGCTGCCAGGAGAATCAAGGGTTTGCCCATGCCTTCAAGCACAACAGACCGACGCTGCTTCCAGAATTGGCGTTACAATGTCTTTTGGCAAAGGCCTTGAGCACTCGGCCGTTGGTGTAAGTATCAAGGGTCGGGATGGTTGCTTCATGTTCAGTGCAATTCAGACAATGGAATGTGATGACTTCCTTTGCACATTGCGGGAGCTCGAATTCCACAGCATGGTCCTGAAGTTGCAGAGCTCCAAGAGGCTTCCTGTCGCAAGCGAACATGGAAACATCACGGTCTTTGGGCTTTTCTGCACCAGTGAGTCTAAGGTATGAGGAGGCGGGGACCTTTCGCTGGCAAATGGAACTTTGGCCCTAGCGGTTTCAAGTCTGTGGCGACTGTGCCACGTGCAGCAAACATTCCAAAACATCTCAGTGTTGTCCAGATTGGTGACAAGACAGTCTTGAGTGAGCATCTCGCAAGTCTCTTCACTTGGAAGGATTTGCTTGACCATGGTATTGTCAGTTGTGTCAGCCTAGCATGCAATCTAAGCCCAGTAAATGCATCCCAGCTGCTATTAAAAGTGGAGGAATCTGCTTTGGCGTTTGTCCCGCAAGTGCCAGCCAGTGGACGGAAGCGGATGTGAGCACTACTCAGGCGGCCTTCCAGTGTTTTCGCAGGAAGGTGTTGGGGGTCCTATCCTATTGTCCTTCTGTGGGCTGTCAACTTCAATCCTTTTCGGCTTGCTATCATCGGAGGTGTAAGCCATTGAGGAGTATTGATGCAAAGTGCCTGGCCCACTGCGTTGGTGATGTGGGTCTCCTCAGCGCACGCACTTATTCTGAGCAGGACGGACGGAGCCTGGCTTTTGTGGTATAAAGGTGATGCCTTCATCAGCATGACAGCTTAACTTTTACAAGCTCTTCCAAGCTCGTTCGAATCGGTTTGGGATGTATCTTGGTGAGGTTTTGTGAGCAAGCCAGAGTTAGGGGTTTTAAAGGCGGGAAGAGAGGAGGCCATGTGAGAGATGGAAGCCGGATTCCTTAGAGCAGTTTAGAGCCTTAGAGCTTCCGCCCCATTGTAGATGCTCAAGCAGCAAAGATGGTTTTGGTGCTGAAGCGCTGTGCGTTGATAACGGAATTCTTGTGATCAGCAGCAGGAGCTAGGTCCGGAATGCTTGGGAACAAGCAAGAGCCTGCAGCTTCAAGGTTGTTGCAACATTCAGGTCATGCGGCCGCATCAGTACTTGCATTTGATCGATCGACGTTTTCAGATCAGGCACAGATGGTTTCTTTCAAGTGAATCCTTAAGACCCTCGCCCACCCCGCGCCCCTTTTGTCATGTTCAATGCGCAAAACGTGTGGGTCTTGCGTGCCAGTCGGATCGCGTGGATCGCGTGGGCGATTTCGCCTCACAGATCCGGTGGGCGACTTCGCCGTCGTCCTCAGCCCGCTTCGTAAAGGAGCTCTCGACGCTGCATGTGCGCCGTCCGGACGCTGCGTCGCTGTGAGCCGACCCGGAACAAGGGACACGTCCGGACGCTGCAGGAGGACGCAGTGTCCGACAGCCCGACGATCCTGTTGTGTCGTGTCAATGGTATTTCGAAGTGCCACCAGAAAGCAGCAGTCACTTGAAAGTCTTGCAGGATGAATGCTGAAATCTCCCAGCCAAGTGACAGGAGCTTTTGCTCACACTTCAGGTCTTCCAGTGGGTTCGGAAGAGCTTCGGGATCCCATCCTGTTCTTTTCCAGGTGGTCAACTTCACCCTGTTTGGCCTGTCGGTCTCAGGATTGAACGCCAAGTGCACCATGGACTGCTGAGTGATGTAGGACTGCTGAGTGCACGCTCCATTTGTGGAGCAAGGAAACAGAGCTGTAGACTTCGTGGGGTGGGTAGCACGCTAAGCACCACACGCACTTCGTGATGCCTGCGCTTTGACAAGCTCTTCGTTTCGGCGAGCTTTCCGATGTTTTGGGCGGAAGTTTTGTGCCAGCCCAGAGTTAGTGTGTTAGGGTTTTCAAATGCGTGAAGGCAGGAGGTCATATGAGAGCCAGTGAAATGCCAGCTACCTTTGCTTCTGCTTCTTCTCCCTGCTCTGCATGACTTCCATGCGCCTTCGGGTGAGTGACCAAGCCTGATTTATGGGGGACCAAGCGATGGATTTCCAGTGTGCAACAGTGTAGCACAAAGATTGGTGACAGTGCGGACTTTCGATCCCGCCGCCTGCCCCCCCGTTCATCCTGCATGCTGCAGCGTGCTTAGGCCATTAGGGCAGCTCGCCAGCGGTCTCGCCGGCTTAGGGCAGTCCCCACCGAGCCAAATCGGGACACACGGGGCCAGTGGTGTCAATATCGCCAATGAATGCCCGTTGTCTTGAAGGCAGATCCAAGTGGTTCATGCATGCGCGGGCCGAGGGGATGCCGATGCTGATAGTGATAGAGTGAGCGAATGAGAAGCGAAAGCATTTGGACTTTGCACTGGACCTGTCCAGGGAGAGGAGGACTGCACCAGCTTTCTTCGACGGCAGATCGCATTTCAAGTGCCGGGTCAAAAGCAAAGCAAAGGGAATGTTGTGTGGGAAGCAGACATGAGGGAGACAAGTGCAAGAATTAGCCAAAGCAAGACATGTGCAGGCCACTCTTGTTGCATTCCACCTCTCCATTCTTGAAGGACAGGCCACTCTTCAGCCTCCATTCACTGGCTTTGATCCCCATGAAGACGGCAAGACATGCATCATTCTAGTCCATCTTCTGAGGTGTTTCGATGTTTTTGTTTGCCATGAGCTCCGACAGGATGAGGTCGGGACCGACCGACGCGAGGGACGTTTCTGGCTTCCACGAGGAGTCGACCGAGTGGGGCGCCCTATGCTGAGCATGGGGCGCCTTACGTCATTCCAAAAACGCACACGAACCGGGCAGCTAGGATCAAGATCCTCCCTTTTGACTGACTGGAGTAGCAAAGTAGTACATCAGGAATGCATCGCAAAGTGCACTAAAGCATATGAAGACATCTTCTGGCGCGATGCAAGCGACTCATGTTTGTTGGGCTTGGAGATACCAAAAAGGGGCATCCTTACTTAAACTCAAAACATGGGAGTCAGACGTGATATGACAAGTCCAAAGATTGGACTGTTGTGTGACAGCGGAATTACCTGACGCAGCTTTCTGGATAGCAAGATCCATGGCACTGCCTGCTTCAAAGCCGGCATCGCAAGCCTGCACCTCCAGCAGAAGTACAGGATTCAACATGTTGGCCACTTCGATCAAGAACGGTTGTTCAGTTTTGGCTCTAGCAGTCTTGTGTGTCTACTTTTTGTATGGCTATGGCCAACCGCATGAAGCACTCCACACAAAAGCTTGCAATAGCTACGAGGAGTAAGACTCCCAAACAGCAACCTGGAATCGCTCGCTGTCACAAACACAAAGTTCTGTGAGGGTACATGCCGTGTTCCAAATTTGGTTCGATTCCATCTTCAAGTGCCCAGCTCAGTGGCCATTGACGCACAGTGCCGGTGCCCAGCTCCCATTGGCAAACGTGCTTTGACCCACTGCACCACCCAAGCCGGCAACGCTCGGCAGCTGGACAGGCTTTACACCCAAGTTGAGAAGTCTTGTCAAAAGGACGTTGATGGCAAGCCACCAAAGTGTATTAGCTTTTTCAGCCAGTACTTGTCCGCGTCAGCTTTGGCCTTCTTGGAAGGTCATTGCAATGGCTCCTTGTGCAAGCCCTGGGCCCGTGTCAGCTTGTGAGAAGATCAGCACCAAACGCACCTCAGCAGAGAGCAAACGCCGTAGTTCTGACAAACGCACCTTTGATGCCTCCTAATGGCTGTCCGTCGGGTTTTGGATCCTTTATCAGCTTGGTGGTGAAGACTAAGAAGACCTTTACACGAGCAGTGGAACCTCTAATTGGGTGTGAAGCAGACGGCTTTGACGTCGATGAAGCTGTCATGACAAGTGGTATGGAGTGGCCTGCCCTAACACAGGGCTGTATACTGCCAGGTATTCCCTCAAGGTTTCACAAATCCATCATGACATAGCACCGCAGGCTCGAGGACTCGCAATTGTGAAGCCTGAACCATCATGAAAGAACCTGACCTTCAGTGCCACAAGACAAAAGCATCCTGCACTGTCGTAGATCTTTTCATTGCACCCTGATGTCTCAGTTCTCTACACTCTGCCAAGACAGGATTCGGATCATCTGGCTTCTGGGACCCATGGTTTTCTTTGAAGCAACTACCAGAGACTCGCCTGCCGGAGTCATTTGACCTTGCGATCGACGGATCTGCGTGAGGAAACACTCTGCAACAGTCAGACGACAAGTCCGACTGCGATGATGCGACCAACCGTGATGAGGTGACGGGTGCTGTCCCCAGGTCTGTCCCTCTCCCTGCCATGTGAGTGACCGGTGTGTCCACAAGACCATTTGCTTTCAGACCTTCGTGAGTGTCAATGATTTTGAGGCAGGTGGGCAAAAACAAAAGCTTTGCAGAGTATCCTGCTGCATAGGTGCAGACTCCTCGTGCTTCCAGCATGCTCCTTTGAGTTGCCTCAATTGAGCGAGAAGCCTCATTGTCCACTTCCTCCGTAGTCTTCCATGAGGCCGGGAGACGTTCATGTTGTGACAGGGTGCAGGTAGCCTCTTGGTGCAGGCGGTTTTTCCACCATTTCTCGCCGCAGTGAAGAATCAGTGAGAGAGCATTTGCTTTGTGTGTGCACTGATTTGCGCCGCAAGTGCTAAAAGATTGGTTCGAGCACAGTTGCATTTTGTGGGTCGGTGGTGATCTCTTAATCAACGACGATGTTGCCATATTGATATCCCTGCACCATTCCCCGAGCTGACTTGACCCTAAAGTCTCTTGCTACAATGCGGCACCCAAAGCTTGCTCGCGCAAAGTGATTCTTCGGCCGACCCGCATTGCTGGGAGTCTGACAGGAGCATGCCTACATTGAACCGTTGAGCCTTCCTCAGGTCAAATTCGAGGAGATGTTCCTATTGAGAACAGGCTACCCTGAGACCTTTTGGTTTGCTTTGTCCAATACTTAGACTATGTTGAGAATCAGAGGAGGCTCCTCATGAGTCAGGCATGTGCTCCACGAACAAAGATAGGATCAAGCCCTCTTGTGCAAACAAGAGAGCAAAGTCAGAGCCGTGAGCTCGCTGGCCTTACCTCACAACATAATTTTGGCAAAGTTCTAGATGATTTTGCTTGCTTTTCTTCTGAAAGAACCTGTACTTCAAAGCAACACCTAATATGCAGGCAGGATTGATCCTCATCTTCCCCCAGAGTGGTCCTTGTGTCATGTTGGACAAGCTTGGCAGAAGCAAGGCCTCTGCGGCCGCTTCGTCCCTCCTTTTGCGAATGGCTCGGCCTGCTCCGCTGTGTTTCCTGCGGGAGCAGGAGTCTCTTCACAGAGCCACCTGGAAGTCTCTTCGCAGTGGCCAATGTGGCTTCCAGCTCTGCAAGCCATGCATCTGGGACAAGAGTAGGAATGTTTCTTCCTGCTCTTTGAACAGCTAGTTAAACAGACAGCAACACAAAAATATGATACACTGATCGACATGGCAATATCCCCTAGCATCAGCGACAAGGTTGTACCCTGCTACGATGATGGTCCCCCACCCTCGACGGTTTCAGTGATGTTAAAAAGCTGAAGAGGCGAGTGAGATCACTTCCAGTTCAAAGCTTACCATTGCTCACAAGTTTGGTTCCATCATGTGCGGCTCTCAAAAAACATCATCAAGCCTGTGGTTGTAGAATAGATCAGCAAAATCGACATCAGTCCGCTTGGCGCCTATCTCATTCAAAGCAAGCCCAGCAGGGACCACGCGTCAAGCGTGTCAAACCAACAAAGACTCCAGGCTTGAAAAAGCTTTGCAGCCAGTCAGCCAGGTTGCAGGCCGAACCTGCAAAAGTAGTTTATATAGCCTGTCACACAGATGCTCGACTGAGTTTGATTCAAGTAAAGACCTGCTGGCCAGAGGACCGGCCGAAGTAGAGTTAAAGCCAATAAAACAAAGTACTCAAACAAGCCAGACAAGCATAAGGCATTTGGCAAGTGTGTGTTGCATCACACCAACAGCAGATTTGGTAGATGTGGCAGTGGTGTATCCCCGAGTAGGAGTCATGAAGCTCCCAGCACCAATATCAGATGCTCTGGATTCGGCAATCGAGTCACAAGTGTGCAGAGGATGTGCAGGCAAGCAATCAAGTATGCTCATCAAGCTAAAGTATGGTGAGAAAATGCCATCCTGCAGCTGGCGGTTTTCAAGCTTGCACACATGCCACACATCGCAAACTGTACGGTGACTGGATGTTTGTGTGAAGGCTGAGCTGAGCCCACTTGACATGAAGTTCACCCAGCAACCATGAAATCGGAGCCAATGAGTACTGCAAGCAAGCAGATGCGGAAAGCTCAGCTTCAAGACTCCAGTCGTCAGGTAGACAGCGCGTACGAATTAAAGTTAACGCCATTGATGGATATGGCGCTGGTATCCGTCAGTTCAAAGCTGATTCGGCTTGTGCCTGATTTGACCGAACTTGCGGGAGACGGCTCGCCCGCCGGTGCCGTGCCCGAAGACGGATGGTGCCGTGCCAGCAAGGCGATTTCGCAAAGAAGGTTTGCGTGAATCAGATCCTCAAGCTATTGCCCACACTTGAAGACTGTGTCTCGTGCCAAACATCATGCAAAGGGCAGGTTGCAGGGCATGAGCTTTTATTCAGGAAAAGTCGTGCTTCCATTGGACCTGATGGCACAACTGCTGTTTCAGTGAGTTGAGAGCGAAGCTCAGTTGCAAGACTGCAATAACAAAGGAAGCACAGATTATGTCATGACGCATTTAGGTGATATGGCGTTGACATCACACAGAACTATCCAAGCCAATCATTATGATGACATTCTTCACGTCTGGACTTCTGCCACTGAATGAGTTCCCAAAAGCTCTATGCGAGTTCGCAAGCTCGATGACAGGCAGAGCCCAAGCTCGATAGCTCGTTTGCGTTCCAACACCTTCTGTCAGAAAGGGGTCCTATGAAGGTCGTAAACGGACCGGTTGGAACTCTATGTGCTTGAAAACAAGTGCCAGTCACGAAAAGCCACTTTCTCAACTCGTGGCTTCGCTCTGTTCAAGCCCTTGCAGTTGACAGACAGTCCGCTCATGCGTCACGGAGCAGTTGGAGTGGAGCCGAGGTCCGCTGGAGTGAAGGTCGCGATCGAGTGAAGTCGTCCGTGAAGTCCAGGTGCTTCTGCCTTCGGCGTGAATTCCAGGTGCTTGTTGTCTCTCAGCTCTTGCCAGCCAGGTGGCTTCACGTGCTTCCTGTGCCATACTCTAAACCCCACGCGGTGGCTGTAGCTTCAACCGGATCATTTGTTCATTTTGGCAGATCTCTGCGGGTGCGAAGCGAGCCTTAGGGGAAGACTCAGACCTCTCAGCGTCACCCGATGCATTGCGCTCTCCGAATGTTCCCACGTGTGGCCAGAATCTCTCACGAATGTGGCAAGGCAAGGCTAAACAGATGCAAAAGCTTGAAGTTGCTCACTGGGTGTCCTGCAGTGCTTTCATGTTCTCTTTGAAGCTTCCTGGAATTTTGGGAAGGCTATCATGGATGGTCGAAATTCATTCCACGAAACTGCTGAGCTGCTAAGCAATTTAGACCTGTTTAATGTTGTGTCTGAATAGCGCTGAAGCTTGTCAGACCCTAGGGCCTGGCTCGTCCGAGTCCTTTGTGACCCGGTCTGTCAGGTCCAGGTCCGTGAGGTCTGGAATCCAACGTGGCGGCCACAGTGGCGGCCCCCCACGAGTGCCATTTGATTATTTTGTGACCCTACTTGCTGGTGAAAGTGACACGCCACAAGTATCTCCTGCCTTTTCCGATCGTCGCTGGAAACCGTGGTGAGTTGGCAGACGACCCTGCCTGTGCGAGTGCCGAAGGAGCTTTGTCTCCAGCCCTGTTGTTCATGCCGGTTCTGGCACAGTGCCTACAGGATTCTGCCTGCGATGGATGCGCACAACTCTGGTCAATGCATACTGCAGAACGGACCATATGCAGATCAGTGGCTATCTTTGGCGAACCTGAAGGGTTCCTTGGCCACATGTTGGAGCCGGAATTAGCAGTTGGCAGTTCAAAGCAAGTGTGTGGTTGGTGATGTTTGTAAGACTGGAAACAGCGCAGGTTTCACTTTCTGGTTTATGAACTATCCATGTGCAGTAGATTCATTCGGTTTGTTTACTCAAGTTTGCTTATGCGGTTTTCGGGTGTACCTCTACTCCCACCACGATGCGGGGTCTCATCTGGACAAAGTAGAAGCCAACACAGTAGCCATCAGCGGCAGCAAGGTGAACGCGTTTTTCAGTGGGTGCGCTTCCTCCAACGCCCTTCACGTGTACGCTTTTTCAGCACTGTGGGGATCATGTTCGATGATTGGATGACCGTGAACTGGTTTTAACTGCCCGTCTTGGATGAGCGATGACACCTGCGCATCTCCTAAAAATTGCACCGGTGATCACACTCAGGCAATGGATGAAATCAACCACCCAGCAAAAACACAGCTTTATTTTTATCCAGCTTTTATGTCTCTTTTCGTTTTTTTCTTTTTTCAGAACAGCCAACAGCCGCTTCATCTGTTCTTGGCACAATCTGGAGCTGAGGTTTGCCAGACCTTTGCCGTGTCCTTTGTGCCTTGGCGATGGGGAGACTCCCGAACAAGTTGGTCCGCTGTCCTCAGCGATGTGTTGTCGTGTATGACGGATTTTCCAACGGACGGGCGCTGTCCTCATGCACATACAAACACAGCAATCACGTGCAAATACAAACACGGTTACGAAGTCAAGTCGTGGACGGTGCGATCATTCCACGATTGGTGGCTTCGATCGGTTAACGTCTTGGTCCGAAAAGGCGTAGGTCTCCCTACATGCGCCACAAGCGACCTATGGTTGGGGAGAGCATTTTTTTAATATGTAGTCGCACCAACATACGTAGTCGCGCTAAGGGAAGCAAGGCGTTGAAGGCCTCCTCCAACCAATGGCTTCAGTCCACTGATTTTCTTTGAGACCTTTGGGCCTTTGGGGTCTTGTTTTTGGGCCACCCGATTTCAATACAAAGGCATGTCAGAAATGTTGGGCTTTTCGGCTGGTCCAAGGCCTTTGTACTTCGTCAAGAACTTCGAGGGCCAGAAGCGATCTGCTGGGCTACAGCTGCATGATTAAAAGAGAAGATCGTAGGAGACCTGTAGGTTGTAGGAGACCACAACCAAGCTTGCTTGACCAAGTCCTTTGAACAACCTGGGGCAGAAAGCCTCGCTGGAAACTTCAAAAGTGTTGAGCAAAGCAGGACTATGAGTTGTTCAGAATGGGCTTCCCTGGACCCTGAGAGTGTGCTTTTTGTTTGGATTCTGTATTAGGTGCAACGATAACATTTGCTGTGCGCTCTGCTTTGCAGTGTGTCAATATGTACCACATACTTTTTGTACTTGGCTATCTTGGCTGGTTCCTGGGAGCACTGTGAAGGGTCACCTGCTATCTGAAGAACCACCTGCTACATCTGAAGACCTGCCACTTGTACATTGCTACTTTCACATCTGCTTTGTACATGTGTGACACATTCACACCTATATACACTTTTTGCATATGTAGAAGTACACGTCCATATTCTCACTGTGCATCTTACATAGAAGTACCGCCCCGCATTTTGCATGTAGAAGTGCATGCGTACATTTTCGCTGCCTATCTCGCATTTATAGAGCTACCGATGATGGTGGTTGTGGTTGGGGCTGCACCCGGTCGCACCCACCGGTCCGGGCCCACCAGGAACAGCAACTGCGGAGAACCCGTGAGTTCTTCATGACTTCCAGTGTGAGTTCAAATTGAATGTGTTGAGTTAAGAACATCAAAATGAAGGCAGCTGACGAAGTTAACAAACGATCACTTTCAATCGAGACATCTTTGTGAAGCGCGCTGAGCAAAGCTTGCATTCAATTTGGAGCTTGAGTTCGTGGTTCCTTGATGTTAGTTTTGTATCTTTCAGATTCAAGGGACGCGGTGGGGGGGGTTTCTCGCTTTAGTGCCTTAGATTAAGTTTGGCCCGCCCACCCACCCATGACTGACCAACAACCACTTCAACGGTAGCTTCAAGAGCTAGCCCGACTTGCTCGACTTCAAGTCGCCCTCCGCGAACTGATCATTCAGTCGGACGAGTTCATCGATCAATGTGAGACCCTTCCATTTATTAATGCAAATTCCCTTCGGCACATGAATCACTCTTGTGAAGGACTGCAGCAATCCAGCTATTCAACCACCAGTCGTGGAGCTGGTAAATTGAATTGGCCTACCACTTTCGATCAAGAACAACAATTGCGGAGCGTTCGTCGTTCTTCATGAGTGTCAGTGTGAGTTCAAAACGAATGTGTTATATAAGTCTGTTGAGTTAAACGACAAAAACGATGTTCTTTTCAACCATGAAAAGCACAAGGAACTCTGCCGGATACCCAGCAAACATAATAAGTAGACCGTGGCAACCTGTGATTGGGTACAGCAGTTGTGATTTTTATGTTTCCTTCTCGGTAAATGTGTTGCGATAGTAGTTGGTTCTTGTTTTCCCTGTCTATACAAGTGATTGCCACCATTCTGCTTGCTTTTGTTACACTGGGGGAGTAGCTAATGCACCAAATTCAGGAAGAGACCCGCCCTCCAGAACTCTTCGTTTTTGTCAGTGCAAGCGAAGTAGCCAGCATGCTGAGGCTTTGAACAGCAGGGCCACAAACCATGCGAACATCGAAATTGCAGTGGTGTCTGGGCAATAGACGACGGACCCGGCGAGACGGTCGTGCTGGGAAACCGGTCGGTCCACAGCCCCTAATGTTCGATGGGGGGGAACCCCAAACTGTGAGACGGCGCAGTCTCGAAACGTGGGAAACTTGGTGCTGCCAAAAAACGTGGGCATCTTAGTTGACGCGAAAAATGCAATGTTTTTGGTGCTAAATCAAGTGGGATGAGACACACGTTGCAGAACTTTTGGGCAGAGGGGGAGATCCAAACACAACTTGAGGCGGCTCCGGGTGCGCTCCGGGCCCCTTGTGAAATCCTTGTGATTCAATATGTTTTTCGTATGACTCTGATCCTAATATATCCTAACCGTATCCAGCAGACGGAGGTTTGTTTTGACATACACTCCCTACAAGGCCCTGGAATTTCACATAATTTGCCTTCTGCCATGCCAAGGCCTCTCCTTTCGGAGCCTCACGCCCCTCCCAATCGCGCTGAGATGTGTCTCTGATCCTCTGTTAAGATTTGCAATGATGGACCATTTGCGCACGTTGAAAAGGAACGGATGCGTAGACCTGGAACGAACGGGTTTGGTGATATTTTGGACGCTGGACGGGTTCAGTTCTATGACAGTGTGTTCAGAGTTTACAGTCTCCATGAAGTGGTGTAAGCGGTCAGTTCTGAACCCTTTTTCTGCTGGCTTAGCTCTTTCTGGCCGAGTTCTGGTTCTTTATTCTTCAAATGGAGGGGTTGTTTGGTTTTGGTCCAAACCGGTGTGTTTGATGGGATGGTGCCCTTTTTCCTCACGACCTCCCAGTTTGTTGGTCGGGTTTGTTGGTGAATCTCTTCGGCAGATCTCTTGGATGGTTTGCACCAAGTGGGAAAAGAATGGTTTGCACTTTGCCGGGCCTATGGGCAATCTTCCCTCCTTAAGGATACAGTATTTATATAGTACAAGATTAGGCATTTTCGAATAAAATGTTCTCTCCCTCCTTTAGAAGACGTACTTTGAAGTTATATAAGTGGGTTTTAGAGTTGCTTGACGCCTGACAGGCGATCAAGTGTGGGTGTTTGATCAGCTGCAGATCAGAACGCAAGTTTCATCCAGGGATGATCCAGCAATGCTTCTCCACTTGTATCATCTTTCAAGATATGATGTCTCCCAGAGTGTGGGCGGCTTTCTCCCAACAACAAGCTTTGCAGTTGGTGTTCTCAAGTCTTGCATAGACACGAGCACCTTCCAAGTCTCTTGCAAAGCAGGAGGCCCGTGCACACGACCCAGTTCCATTTGGGTGGTTGGCAACTCCTATCTACTCATCTCAGTGCCATGGACCATTCAGAAGCCTCAACAAGTGGATCACCAACACTCGACTGTATTCACTCGGCTGGCCAAAACGAAGGTGCGAAAGGATCAAGGCCACCAGGATCGAGCAATCGCTTGCTACCCTCTTCATGCCTGCGCGCCCTGTACCCTTCTCACGCAGCAGAGATGCAGATCGAGCTTGGTGGTCTACGTCATCCCCAGCTAACTCCTCAATATGCAAGACATGCAAAGCCGTTCTGCGTTCGAGCTGTCTGCAGAGATGGATCTCCCCAATGTTCTCACTCCTTGCGCTGTTTGCCTAAATGGTCCTTTTATGTGTATCTTACAACTTGGAGACCATCACTACCACTCGGTGACCACTCCAAAAATTTGCGTTTTCCTCTCTCCTGAGCATGCAACCAGCAACCGCCAGCAACCGCCAGCAACTGCTGAAGCTCCGGTCGAGCGGGGCCTGTACGAGTGGCTCAGCCAATCGACTGAAGTAAGGGCAGCACGGAGGCTGTGCGTGCTGTGCAGTGCGCTCAGCAGTGCGCTCAGCGCACTCCACACTCCTTTTCTGAAGACTCGAAAAGGGTGCTTTTTCAAGCTTCTTGTTACTAGTAGTAAAAATGCTCCTAGTAGCGATGCCAGGAGCCACTAATAGCATCCTTGCTCCTAGTAGCGATGCCCTTTGCTCCTGGTGTGCGCTGAAAACTCCAACTCTAAAGGTTAAAACAGAACTCATGGCGGCCAGAACTCTCCAAAGGCCTGGCCGGGTCGATGTAAGTGTGGTGGCTGGCGTCAGAGTCCACCTTTTTTTGCTTTGGTTCGTCTCGCCGGTCGTCTGGCGACACCAGATGGCCCAGATGAAGCTCTCGATCTACCCAAAGCTGAGGTCTCGGTGGCGCTGTTCGTCTCTGGGTGTTCGTTCCTTTTCAACTTTAAATCGTGACCATCTTCACATGTTCATTGAAAGGAGCAGTGGCAAGGTTTTCAGATGTTCAAACTCTCTGGGTGTCTCGCATACGCATGAAACAAACATAAGCAAATGGTAGGCATCAAAAGAATTGATTGGCATCAAAAGAACACATGGTTTTGAGTAGTTCCTCTGGTCCTCCTTGATCCCCTTGGTCTGCTTGGCCTGGCGTACCGGCTTGCTCTTGCGCTTTGTGGTCTCCTGGTCCAGCAACATCTCGCAAGCACATCTGGGTCCGGAGGCCATGGAATTTCCGGAGGCCATGCAACTTGCGGTCTGCTGGTCGGGCAAATGCCAGAGCAGGCAGGACACGACAACAATAACAAACACAGAAGCCAACAAGAAAGTATAGCCTTTCTGTGTGCTCTTCCAAAGCATGTTTGTTTAAAGTGACTGGGCCAGCAAGGAACTCTTCGGCCTACACCTCCGGTGCACCACCCGACACTCCCGACACCTCGACCACATCCGGAATGCTGGTAAAGGCAGGTGAAATAAACGCTTCCATCCCGAACACGCTGCAATTAAATGACCAAATCTGACACTCAGAGCATAAGAGTGCTGCCGTGATCACCGGCAGGCCAGGAATATTTGCTTGATCCATATCAATTTTACTATTGACTGACTTGCTCAAACATTTTTCTTTTGATTCCTATCAGTTTTTTTGGATGTTTTTGATCCCTCACCCTGGTCTGGTTGTGACCTTGTGTGTTGTCATTTTTCCAGAGTGGTGTGACCCCAAATACCGTTTTGCTTTGGCCACTGTGAAAATCAAACGGGGCATTGAAATCATTGGCTCGTTTGGTTAAGCCGGTTTGGACTCGTTTGAAGCTTGGGGGAATGGCTGAACCGCTCTCCGCAAGGTGGCTCATCTAAAGCCAAAGAATACCACGACAGTTTGATCATCAAGAACACCAACCTGAGGGGATTGTGGACATCACAGCGAGCTGTGGACCCTGCTTTTTGGATCATTTCGTAGGACAGCCAGGCTTGGTATTTGTTCTTTTTCACCCACGGCCGCCAGCGCTCATGACCACTGGAAACTCCAATGATCAGAGTTTCCTGAAGGCTGACGCCTTGTTCCTGAGGCAGGAGTGTGGAAGAAACTCTGCAGGTTTGGCCCAAACATCCAGCCTGCTTGGAAACTCGAATCAGGAAGAATCTCAGGTGAAAACGGTGAAATGCAGATGCTTTCGTGTTGCTGTTGTTGTGGTTGTTGTTTGCCTTGTGGTGGTTGTGGTTGTGGTTGTGGTTGTAGTTGTTGTTGTTGTGGTGGTCGTGGTCGTTGTCGTCGTCGTCGTCGTGGTGGTGGTTGTTGCGGTTGCGGCTGCGGTTGCGGTTGCGGTTGCGGCTGCGGCGCTGCGGCGCTGCGGCGCTGCGGCGCTGCGGCTGCGGCTGCGGCTGCGGCTGCGGCTGCTGCTGCTGCTGCTGCTGGTGGTGTTGTTGTTGTTGTTGTTGTTGCTGTTGTTGTTGTTGTTGTTGTTGTTGTTGTTGTTGTTGTTGTTGGTGTTGGTGTTGGTGTTGGTGTTGGTGTTGGTGTTGGTGTTGTTGTTGTTGTTCTTCTTCTTGTTGTTGTTGTTGAACTTACAGGCGACCCTGGTACACATGAAATACTGCATAATGTCCGTGTCGAAGAAGAATCAAGTCGTGGTTTTCGTTTGGTGGGGATATGAGATGCAAATGAGGAATGAGACGATTTCTCAACATCCATCAGCAACCATTGTAGTTTCCACTCCAGCCTTTGGTTTTCCAGGCTCGTGCCACCTGCCCGCCTCGTGCTGGAGATTTTGTCGAGACGCTGTGGCCTTGGACCTTCGCACCTTCGCACCAAAGAGGTGTCGGACTTGGTCACTTGGTGGCGCGGGCGGAGCGAGGTTCGGGTCTGTGGATGGTAGACCGTTGATGATATTTCACTCCCCTACCATTAAGAGGTTTTACAATCCATATCCGTGAGGGGTTTGATGAATCAACAGTCTAGTCTACATTCTAAGAGAGGAAGACGAGGAGTTTCCGGTCCGGCAGCGGAGTCCCGCGTTGGCCTTTGGCTGGCTTCGGGCTTCGGGCCCAGCCACGATGAGGTTGGCAGCCACGGTTTGACTGGTGTTTTTCAGCCACGAAAGGCTATGAGGTGTCGAAGACGATCACTTGCCTGATGGACTGTGTCCAAGGAAAGCACGAAGACATGTTCTACAACTCAAGGCATTTGGGAAAGAGTGAACACAATAATATTAGTATCAACACTTATCCCAGAATCTGATGGTTGTCCCGATCCACAAAACACCTGTTGGACCAAACACCGCCCCAAAAATGAGCACGGATGGCTGGCCTCGATTTATCTTTTTTTAAAGACATGAGCGAGGCCGGCGAGGCTATGGCGCAAGAGCTTGAGTGGTAGATGGGTGTGTAGCTCAAATAGGGAGACCTCCCAGGCAATGACCAGTGGAAGAAGGGACATATGACAGCCAACTCATGGGGTCAGGAGGTGTCCCTTTCAAACTCACGGGGTCAGGGTGTACTAGGGTGTACCAAAACCCACATGATCAAATTGCCCCAAAAGCTGAGGCTTTGTCTGGTGGTTCCAGCGAGGACCTGCTCTTCGAAGATGTGATGATGAATTCCTGGCCTGTCACGATGGTCGACGCTTGACATCAAGCTTTGTTTCGCACATCCAGCGCCACCAGGAGGGACAACGAAGATAAACAGAAGGAAGTGCAGAAGGTGGCACATCCAGCGACCCATAGGTCGAATACGCAAAGAAGCGCAAGCTTTTAAAATTACCAGGAGCAAGGACGCTACTAGTAGCTCCTGGCCTTGCTACTAGTAACAAGGATGCTACTAGTAACAAGGGCATCGCTACGAACGGAGCGATCGAACGCTACGAGTAGCTTGATGGATGACCCGGCCATAGCTGAGGATGTATGACAGCGCCAGCTTTGACCGGTACCCTTGTGCTTTGGTCCAATCATGAGAAGCTGATTCTTATCATAATATGAGGGCTCCAGCTGAGAAGATGACTCAAGTTGGTCTTGCTTCGACTGATTGATTTTGTGTTGTCCAAGCTGCCAACTGATTCATTCTTACTTCGTCGTATGCCATTTGGTCGATGTCCGTCACACGCTTTGTTGGCACGATTCCCTGTTGCATGTTCTGTTCTTCATGTTGCTGCTTGACATGCTTGACTAAGGCAATCCCGACAGGTGGACACTAAGATCTTCGGGACAGCGGGTTCCGTCGGTCTTTGGACGGTTTGGTTGGGGGTTCCACCGGTTGATCGAGCAAGTTTTCCACCCATGTGTTGCGGGATTGCGGTGGGTTGCAGTGGGAACTTCTTTTGGTTGTTGCGGCTTGGTTGGTGGAGAAGGACTTTCTGAGTGGCTGAGACTAGGTGACTAGATCACGCAAATGACTTTGTGATTTCGTAAAGGAGGGGGTCCCTTGTATCTTGAAACAGAATGCAGCATAAGTGTGGAATTTGTGAAGATTCATGGGTAGGCAGGCGGTAGGTATCTTTGCTTGACTTGAACAGGACTCCAGTGTGCTTTCTTACTGTATAAGCTGCTCGGATTGCAAAAGGATCCAGAAGTTGGATTTCGGCTGTGATCGTCATGAGGAACACTCCTGTCTGGCCTGGCTTGCAGGTGCTTCGGAACGATCCATGGTCCATCATGTGCAACTTGGAAGCCAAGTCTTTGGAAAGCCGAGGTCGAAGTGCTGGCCAAGTGTGGCACCGATGCAAGTCCTGTCCAGATGATGGGGAGCCAAGGCCTTGCGGCTTGTACCGAGAGACACGACAATGCGCCCAAAGAGCAATACGCACCTTCAAGTGCACTAAGACAAGAGAAGGGCCTGCTGGGCAGGTTACCTTTGAATAAGATATTCTCTGCTCGCGCTCTCCGCACTGACTGACCACTTGAGTGATGTTGAGTGTACCAGTCACGATCGAACATGTCCCTCACGCAACAAAAGCCGTTACACCCATTCTTTTGCACCCTCGCAGGCGGTGAAAAGCCTTGACGTTGCTCGATCCAAATCTTCGTGGGTCTGAAGCATCTTGGCGTTGAGAAACATGGTGAGACCATCTATGAGATGTGGGGAGGTCAGAAGCTGCAGTGAACGGGATGTGTAGAGTTTTCCCGAGGCCCAGCGAGTTCTCGTAGGATCCTAGTCAGCCGTATGACTGAGCTTGCAATCGCAGAGTTCACCGCGCTTTGCGCGCAGAACTCGTCAAAAGCACCCTGTGACGAGTTTTTCTCTCAGAGCTCGTTCATCGCATGGACTTCTCCGTTCACCGAGGTGATCAAAAGAGGTTCAGTGCCGATCATGAACACCGGTGAACCGCACTATGAATGGCCAATGCTGAGGACAGGGTCCAGATGAAGCAATTTTCAAGTGACGGAAGCACACGGGTGTTATCCGACGAACACGAAGGCACTAATTAGGAGGTATAATCCGTCGACCAGCACCGGAACCGAGCCTGTCGGGTCCCGGCAGCACAAGGTAGGAGACGTTTTTGGTGGTTCTAAATTCTTCTCTTCCTTTTGCTCGGAAAGAAAAGACCAACACATTTCTTGAACACCGCTCATTTCTTTGGCACCCCTGCCAATGACGGGTGGTTTCGACCAAGAAGAGTGAAGGTCCTGCGATGTTCATGGTGTTCCGTATTTCTTCTCAGGTGTTTAGATCCGACGTGCTCTGGGCCTCACGTGCTGCGAAGTGCAAACTCATGAAATGACAAAGTCAACTGGCAATTTGCATAGGTGGACTCCTCAAAGGAGTGCCACTCATATCAATATCTAATTATAGTGTAAGACTCGCACTTAGAATATTACTTAATTCAAAAAATCATCAGAAACAAATAGTGCCAGAGAGCGGAGTATAGTTTTCTTCTTAATCCATTTGATGGAACAATGTCTTTCGATTGAAAGCGCAACATTCAGTTCCAACTTCAAACATGTGTTGCTGCAATGGAGTATTATTTTTTTGTCATTTTTTGTCTATCTGCTTCTAACTGCCTTTATTCTAACTGCATACTACTCTAAACCTGCACATTGTTTTTGAGGGTATTCTAATTGCAACTTATTTATTCTTGAATATTCTAACTGCTGGTCTCATTCTACAAACAATATTAACCGTAATTAAACTGAGATGCACGTGCCCACCAAAGTACAAAAACACACAAAGGCGAGGCATGAGGCAGGCGGAAACGCCCCAAGCAAGCAAATTTGTTTTGACGGTGAAACCATATGAGATGCCTTGACGTGACTAGCCCATCTTCTGCCCTTTCCCCAAGGAGCTTGGAGTTGCAAAGAACTGTGTCCGGCTCGCCGTGTCTTTGTTGGAATGTGGCAGGAAAGAGCTTTCGCTCGTCTCGAAACCTCCTCTCAAAGGTTTTCACGGAACTTGCCTGAGGTAGGCGGAACACTGACCGTAGAACGCCTAGCACCTTGATTTGCCGGCAAAACGAACACAACACCACACAAAGTCACACACGCAAGATAAAGCTCGATTGAGTTGCGCCAAGCCCTGAGGAAACCTCGGTATCAAAGGAACCATTGCACAATGCAGCGGGGAAAACGACTGAACAATCGAAACTCGCGTCCAGCACGATCCAAACAGTTTTATTTGCTCCATTTTTACAAGCAAGTTCTAGCGGGGCTCCGAGGTCTCAAATTCCGCTCGACAGTTTTTATACATGAGTCGATGCGTTTTTTGCAGACTTACCTCCACCATCCTCCAGCCTGGACTCAGAGTGGGATGTAACTATTAACGCCACAACCAAGCACATAAGCCCAGAAGGCATCCCCTCCAGTAGCATTTGAACTTGAGTCGAAAGACTACCTCTAGATCCAAGGTGAACACACACTTATATAGATCCATGCTCGCAAGAGCTATATCAGTTTCGTAACTCCAGCGTTACTGTAAGTAGACCTTTACAGGCAAGTAGACCTTGACTTGATTCAACGGCAGGAGGTGCTGGGTCGGTCAAGCAGAAGGTTTCAACAAAACGCATTATATAGTATATAGCGCTTTAAAATGGATTAAACATTTGTGCAGGTACGTCAGCAAGCATCCTTGCTGATATCAGCACAGCCTGAACAGTTTGTTAGATGCCCTCTCTTCAGGTGTGGGGCATCCCCGTGCGAAACTGTACACATGTGTCAGAGCTCCTTAGAGACAGGAGTTGACACACACACACACACTGGGAAGGACCATTTGTTTTCAAGCAGGGGGCACAGGCCCATCGTGGATACCTGTGCCAAAGAAGCTCTTCCATGATGGGGGAAGCGGAGATTGATCACCTGTGTGGACCTGAAGATGTGTGTGACGTTTGGCAATCACCTTCTTCTCTAGACGACAGGCTGCTTAGGTTCTATGTTCAGGTTGTTAGAGACATGGTGGTTCGAGCCTGCAAAGCACTCCACATGCGGCATCAACAGTCTGACAAACAACCGACGGCTTCGCCTGCAGTATCGTGCTGTGTAGGCAGTGGACTTACGAGGTCATGGGCTTTGCCACCATTCCAAACTTATTAACCTTGCAATGATTTTCTTTCTACTGCTTGTGATCGCAGTTTACACACACACACCACACACTTAGGATAGGGTGTACTGAACTGACAGCGGGTAAAACGAGGCACAAAAGTTGGAGGCCATCGCTCTTAGGTTAGAGGCCATCGAAGGCAGGTTGAGAGGCCATCGATAGTAGATTGGTGACAAGAAACAAGACAGCAAAACAGTCAAAGCAGTCAAAGTTGGAGGTCCTCTCACTTAGGTTGGAGGCCATCGAAAGCAGGTTAAGGGGCCGTCTAGAATCTAGTAAGTTGGTGACAAGAACCAAAACTGCAAACCGTCAAAGTTGGGGGTCTTCGCTCTTAGGTTGGAGGCCGTCGAAAGCAGGTTGTGGGCCAACGCTAGGAGGTTGGTAACAAGAAGCACAAAACTCAAGACACGCAAGACAGCAAATGTTGGGGTTCGGGTTGAAGATCCCCATTACAAAGTTGAGAGGCCTACCTGCACCGACACACAAGTGTGTCGAGGTACCATTTCCTCCTGTTTTCCTGAATAGTGGAAAACTTCCATCCAGTCGATTTCCATAGCTTCATTGGCGTGGCTAGGAAATCGACCGTCACGCCCCCTGCTCTAAACCCAAAGGTTCCCTGTGATTCCAAGGGTTACACACACACACACGCCTCCCCGAAGGGAGGCATGTGTGGCCTCCATCCTGCCCGGAAAGGAGGCAAAGCACATGTGCGCGCAAAAGAGACAGATGAAAATGAAAGAGAGGAGACAGACAAAGGTGTGTGTGGTTGCCGATGAAGAAGAACCAAGTGAAGAGGGACAACAGATGAACCAAACCTCATTGTAACAAACCTGGGCCACCTGAACCTCGTTGTAAGTAGAGTACGCGTGCGTGTATGTGTACAAACTAAGGTCCGGACGATAGTACGCGCAAGAGAAGGAAAGGATGAGGATGAAGAGACACGAAGGAAAGACGTCTGTGGGGGCCGATGAAAGGGGAACCAAATGAACGGGAACAAACCGATGACGGTCCAAACCTCATTAAAGAACCTGTTGCAGAAGCCTAGTTTGCTTGTAAACACGCCGCGCGCGAGGAAAGAGGGAAAGAAGGAAACCAAGGTGCTCCCAGCTACGACGCAACCGTCCAAGGACACACCAAAAAGGAAGGGCTCCCAGCTATGACCAAAGCATCCAGGGACGCCCAAGGAAGGTAGGTGAAGAGAGGAGAGAAAGAAAGAAAGAGAGAGGGAGAGAAAGGGAGAGGAGAGAAAAGGAAAAAAAAGGCAGGCGTTCCCAGCTACGAACAAGCGTCCAGGGACACACCAAAGAAGGAGAGGGGTGATCCTGAGTATTCCATTCAGGAAAACCACAGAAAGCAAAGAAAGAAAGGGGAGGGAAGAGTGAGGAGGGGGGGCTAAGTTCTCGACAGACTCCAATGAGTCTAGACAAGCTTGGGCCGCTACGGCCACGTACGGGCCAAAATGGCTGGCTGCTCAGGCCGCTGCGGTCACGTAACGGCGTAAGCCAGCTTGGAATTCCCAATTTGGACAAAAATCTGAGTTCTCTCGGCCTAGGCCGCCTACGCTCGCTGCTTTGTATCCAGGCAGGGGATACGTTCGACAAACCCCCGTTAGACGGGTCCACGGGAGGCACTCTTTGGGCTCATCCCGGGCTCTCACTAGGAGAGACACACTTAGGATAGGGTGTACTGAACTGACCGCGGTGCCACACGCCAACCTAGGTTAAAAAAGGGGCCTGAGTAAAACGAGGCGCAAAAGTTGGGGGCCATCGCTCTTAGGTTAGAGGCCATCGAAGGCAGGTTGAGAGGCCATCGATAGTAGATTGGTGACAAGAAACAAGACAGCAAAACAGTCAAAGCAGTCAAAGTTGGAGGTCTTCTCACTTAGGTTGGAGGCCATCGAAAGCAGGTTAAGGGGCCATCGCTAGTAAGTTGGTGACAAGAACCAAAACTGCAAACCGTCAAAGTTGGGGGTCTTCGCTCTTAGGTTGGAGGCCGTCGAAAGCAGGTTGTGGGCCAACGCTAGGAGGTGGGTAACAAGAAGCACAAAACTCAAGACACGCAAGACAGCAAATGTTGGGGGCCCATTCTAGTGGGTGGAGGCCAAAGTTCGGGTTGAAGATGCCCATTACAAAGTTGAGAGGCCTACCTAGGGTAGAGTAGAGGAAAACAGAAGGAAAGGCACCGACACACAAGTGTGTCGAGTACCATTTCCTCCTGTTTTCCTGAACAGTGGAGCAGGTACAGAAGTTTGCGTCCAAACCATCCAGTCGATTTCCATAGCTTCATTGGCGTGACTAGGAAATCGACCGTCACGCCCCCTGCTCTAAACCCAAAGGTTGCTACCTAGGCGTTGAAATCTAAGAAGGAAAGGTGTTGGGAGAAGAAAGCGAAGACACCGGCAAATAAAGCACGGCGCAAAAACAAGTCCGGTAACTCCAACGATTCTCACAAACTGAAAACTTTTGGACCACGACAGATTGACAAGAAGAGAAGAGAGTAGTAGACATCATCAAAAGATGCAGCAGTGGTAGATGGCGTGACTCTACCGCATGGGTAGATGGTTTGAACACCTTTGCTTATGTGAAGTTAAGATAAGTTAAGCAGGTGCGTCCAGAATGCATCCCTTGCGGATATTTTCAGCTGCAATACAAAGCGCCCGCAGTCACCCTGCTCACACACTGGAGGTTAGGAGTGGCTAGGGAAGGTTGAGGAGCTGGAAAGTGAGGGGGTACTCGGTCAAGTTGGTGTAGGCTGCAAACTCATGAAACTAGGTGAAAAGGGGCCTAGAACTTCCAGCAGTGTCTCTAGATGCAACAATGACTGATTTAGTGAGTGGCCACCGTGGTGCTAGCATGACGATCAGTTGTTGGAAGGAAGGAGGGGGTGCTTCGAGTCAAGCCAAAGGCAATTCATACATCTCATCACAGGCAAGTCGAAAGGTTTCCTTGAAGCAGGTCCTGAACAAAAGCACCTTAGTATACACACTGCGCTGTTGAGACATGGAACATTTGGAACGCCGATGCTTAATGCAATAACTACCGGCCCAAATCAAGGGGAAGAGACAGCAATGCCCTGTGGTTCTTGACTGTTCAAGAGCGTCATGAAAAAACAGAAGAAACAATAAACACTCAACAACCAAGACTCGACCAATAACTCAACCAGCCTGTGGTTCTTGCAAAATTGCCAAAACACAATCTCGATCCTTTTGCACACTTCTGACCTAAGGCGGTCACACACCGTGTGCCACACCGTGTGGTCGCACACCCTTTGAAAAGGCGGACGCGAGAACGTGGTCACACCCAAACGTTGGGGTGGCTGACGCAGGGATGCTGCCCGCAGGGTGACACTTCAGACAAAAAGTCATAGAAACCATCGCAAATGGTAGCACGGCATCTTGGTTAAGCAACAGCATTTTAAACACACAAGTTAAGGTTGTAGATGCCCAACCATGCAAACAGAGACCTCGCAAGCGCTGCCACAAAGTCAGACAAGGTATTCAGGTACCCAGGAACAACACCTAAATGCATCCAAATGCCTGTTAAAGGATCAAGACAAGTGCACTGCAGTCCCGCCGCCCGTTTCTGGCCAATGCGCACTACAGTTGCGGTAATTTGATGGCTTGATGGCCACAGCTGATGTTGGGGGCTAGGCGGTGATGGCGGTGTCAACCGCTGTTTGTTTTGATTTGCAATGCACAATATTTCAATCATGTGACTTATTGGTGCTGATATCTTGAATTTCACAGATTCATGTCAACCTGCCCTGTTCAGGACTTGAGGAAAGTTTCGTTTGGAAGCCCTCTTAAGCTTGTTGCAGTGCAACAGTTGACTTGCCAATGATCCTCAGTCCTTTGCACTACTTATCGGACTAGAAATTGCTAGTCAAGGCCTGCACTAAAGACTCGACCAATAACGGAGAGTTTGTAGCAGGCTGTTACCATTCAAGGTACCAACATTCCAACAGAGTCATGCTGCAGAGATATTTCAATCCCTTACCAGTTGCTTTCCGGACTGACTTTGTGATACTGATAAAGCAACTTGGTCCTGGTTCCAGTCAGCTCCGGCTTTGTGCAGCTATGAAGCATGTGAAGCATGAAAAGACAGAGATTCATTTGCGAGCAGGACGAATGATATCCAAAGCTAGGCTTTTGCGTTGCCGGACACCCATAGCACAATTGACACAAAGAGCTCTCTGCCAGCGTGTTGTAATTCGCCGGATGGGTGGTGCAGCCTGAAGCATGTCTTGGCATTGGTTAAAGCAGCTGACACATGCAAGGGGCCCTTGCATGCCGACAAATTAATTCAACTGGCAGGTATCATGCATGCAGCATTAATTTCCAGCGAGCCAACAAGGAAAGGCAACAGTCTGCAAAATTCATTGGGATGACGGCCTCAAGCAAACCCAAAAGACTAAGCTTTTGCGACCTAACAGGAATGTTCACAGCTTGAAAAGGCATGGAAAGGAGTTTGTTGGCTAAAGCCTTGCGTTGGAGACGACTCTCCGAACCGAGGAAGAAAACCACCACCCTTTCCGTTTCCAACCCCGCTTAATCGAGACACATGTCCTACACTCAGAATAGCATTTCTGAGGCCGCATCCACTGCCAGCGATCCATAGTGACCAGCAAAGCCGTTGAGCACACTTCAGGCCCTCTTGCGAAAAGAGGCTTGAAGTTGCGAACCTAGTTGAAAAGGCTCCAGCAAATGTTGTGGTGAAGGATTTGCGTGCTCAAACAAACAATCTGAGATGACGTTGGTGCAGGACGCCCACTGGATAGGCAAGTTTAGTCTTGCATCCTCCAAGACAGTCCGGTCTCTATCTCGCTTTCGATCTTTATTGTAGGTTTCAAGTGCGCTCGGACCAGCACGAAGATTCGCACTGGCCGCAGCAAATGTCAGAGTTGCCGGGACTTAGCCAGCAGAAGATGCCAGGTGAGGCTACTTTCAGAGTCATGCTTGTGCTTAAACAGACAGCATGGTTCCTCCGTGGCCAATGAACTTTGGAGCCGTTTTGACTTCCTTCACTTGAAGCAGTTTGTGAAGGAGCCGATTCGGAGCATTTGTGGTCAAACGCTCCGAGCATTGCATTCACTTGGTTTCAGCTCTGAGGATGCGACGCTTCTTGGGAGCAATAGAAGCTATGCTTTTGGTTTTAACCAAAAGGCCGATCGCCCAGATGCCAATGGCAAGGTGTAGATGAAACGATCCATCATTCAAGAAGAACATCGGCCTTGCTGTTAGATGTCGGTTTCTGGGGCCAAAGCATGTGAATAGACTTTCGAGAGGCCAAAGGGGCAGACCCAGCAGTGGTCGATCCAAGTGGGGGCTTTCATTTAGACTGACGAGTATTCACCCGTCCGAGCCTACCTGTTCTTGCGCCTCGGTCCCACAAGCGACTCGCGACGCAGCTCGAATTCCACCAAGAGCTGTTTTGGGTCGATCTGTGTTGATGCCAAAGAAAGTGATTCGCTCAGACTGGCGCATGTCAAAGTCTCGGACTTGTTCAAAGGTGCCGATGCAAAGAAGGCCTTCTGTTCAAAAACTCAACATGGCATTCATGCATTTATCAGCACATTGCTTGACCAAGCATACCTTTGCCTCCCGAAACAGCCTGAATCTGGGTGTGCTCTGCAGCGAAGTGGAGCTGATCCCCGGTCGCTCCCACTCCTACGGTCGCTCCCGCGCCTCCGGTCGCCGCGCCGGCAGACCTGCTCTCCTCGCGCCGCTCCAAAAGCGGTCAAAGCGGTCGCTGCGGTCGCCGTGGAGGTCCTTGTTGCGTCTGGTGGCGAAAGGGTCGCTGCAAGCGGTCGCAGGTTCCTGCCAGGAACGGAGGAGGCTGAAGGATTCCTGCCAGGATTCCGTGAGGCGGTGTGTCGCGAGGTTCGAGACGTCCGCGAGGTTCGCTTTCGTGAGGCGAAAGGACTCTTGCGAAGAGACTGGAGAATCTGGACCAGGAGGAGCTTGACAGCTTGTGTTCCAGATGCAGACAGTGAGATATGTGAGGTGTGGATCACTCCTACCAAGCTGTAGAAGATTTGTTCACGTTGCAGAATGAGATGACTAAAGTTTGACTAAAGCATCCAGAGTGCATGTTTGTTTCTTCCTGGTCACATGTTGTAGTGAGAAGGTACATCCTCAAGAAGAGCTTTTGCAGTTTTGCTCGGTAGGCAGCCGAAGACTTGTGGTTTTGCTCGGTGGGGCGTGAGAGCTTTTCACCCCAAACGAGCTGAAGGATCTTGTGTGGTCCAGCGTAGGCAGATGGTCAGCCAAGAAGCTCCAGACTTGAGAGGCATTTAGATGACTTGCAAATCTAAATGCCCGTGGTAGACACGTTTTCATATGTGGCATCATCTGTTGTCCAACTCCAAGCAAGATTTGTGAGCCGAATGGTGGCGTGCGTTCCAGTCAGCGAGTTTGACCGGAAAGAGGATGCAGGCAGCTGTCGCCAGAGGATGGTCTGCCATGCCTTTTGTCTCGGTTGGAGGGAAGAGAACAAGCCTCCCGGATTTGTAGCATCCGCGATTCGCAGCCTTTGTTAAGTCCCAGGGAGTTCAGACGTTTTGAGAAGGATTCCACCCGAAGCAGTGCCCCTTTTCTAGTATTGGTACTAGTTTTATCCATGCTGCTGTCGCTCAAGCCTACCCTCAGCACGTTTGGTGCCTTCAATGCTTGTGCCCTTTCCTTGGAGAGGACTGCTTCAAGCGGTTCAATACCTGTCCTTGTCTTCCAACGTGTAGCGTGTGCTCTTGCAGCTTCAGTTTGTCCTACCCAAAGGCGCTGCGTGTCTTCAGCTGTGAATGCCACACGCCGAGGCTTTTTTCAGCTGCGTGTGTTGCCTGCAGGACATAGATTGGTCTTGTAGGTGAAGATGGTGTGGCGAAGTGGCTAAGCCTGGCACCAAGAGCAGTACATCCACTTTGTGTTTGTTCCAACGAGGATGCGACGCTTTTTGGGAGTGTGCGAAGCAATGTGGTCATATCTTCTGCCTTTTCTTGCTTGAAGGTTGTTGATGAAAGAACGCATTTCTAGCAAGAGCTGCATTTCAGTTCAAATGTCATCAGTCAAGCCCAGTTGTTGCAAGCTTGCAAATGAAGGTAGCTTCGCCCATGTTTTTGAAGCTTGGTTTCTCAGGAATTCAACTCTGTTTGAAGGACATGGTAGCACAGTGTGAGTTGTGCACTCAAAGCAACACAAGGCCTGTGACCTCACCATGTATCAGTGCAAAGCGATGTCCGCCAGCAAGCATCTATGTTCTAGACATGTTGTCCGAGTGGAACTCATGCAGGAAGGTGTTGAGGTAGAATTCGGGGGCATTCCCGGGCATTGAGGTGCATGAAGTTGGCTTTCGCTTGCAGGTTTTTCGTGTCGCAGCTTTGTCAACGATTGTCTTAGCAGAAAAGTGCAGTGCTGTACTCGCTAGAAGCACCAAGACACTCTCATCAGATGTTGACAATGGTGTCCGATCTCAGAAAGCCTAGTTCCCAGGTTGCTGCTGCTCTCGATCACTGGGCGTTGGTGGCCGGATGACCGAAGACCAAGGACAACTTGGCCTTGCTGTACAAGCGGACTTGTGCCACCTTTGCTGACACTGAACATGCCATCTAGATTGACGGTGCACTTTCAGGCGGACCTAAGTCAACTGATCCTTACCGTCCCACAATGCCTGCGTCGCTGACGTTAAGTGTGACATGCCTTTTTTGCAGCACAAGTCCCGTGTCGAGAGCACACCGCGAGCCAAAGGGTTCGAGCATCTCAGGGAAGGCTCATGCGATGGCCGGACGAAGTGCGGCAGGTGGATGTCCGTTAGGTGCGTTGACCCCCGCATCCCTCTATGGGTTGGCCGAGCTTTGCTGCCGCTAAGGTGGGTCCCGTGGGCCAGGCTCATGGGTCCCTGTCCAACAGTGAAGCAATATCTTCTGCCATTTCAGCTTACACAGCCAAAAGGAAGATATTTGCTTTGCAGAGGCCCCCTTTGTGGGCGGAATAGCAGAAAAGATGTTTGTCAATCAAGGGCTTGCGCTGCAGCATCGAAGTGTGAGATGCCAAGAAGGAAACAACTGGGGGGTTCTAATCATGCGTTGATTCGGATACCCGCAAAACAACCTGCAAGTCTCCAAGTTTTGCTCGCTTGCTCAATGGGAGAGTGTGGCCCAGAATGCCGTCTGGAGCAAGTTTAGTGTTTCAGTGTTTGTAGCAACTCTGCAAGAAGGGATGCACGTGGGAGGAATGTTGTTCTGGAGCTTTACTAGAGTGAAAGTCGGTCATGAGAGGGGTTTGTTTGACACTGCCCGCTCGAAAAGGGTCCCCTCAGACTGCCAATATATCGGTGGAACCATCCATGTCAGCTCATTTCTCCAAAAAGAAGCGCTCCGGATCACCAAGGTGCTCGTCGAGTGACACAGAAGCACTGACATGCTCTATGTCACTCTCAGCCACTTCAGACTTCAAGTCTACGAAGGAAGTGACCTAAACCCAACAAATTGCGTTTCATTGACTTGTACGCTAAAGATGGATGGGCGCTTGCCCACTGTTTCAGGAAGTTTTAGGCCGGTGTCCACAGCCAAATTTGCCAATGCCAGCCCATCAAGAGTTGCAACAGTTCCACTGGAACTTGTGATTTCCTACTGTGAGGATGCTGCACTTGGGGTGGTGACGTGCACCATGTTCACACGATCAGCAGTCTTCACCACTTCTTGTTTCTGGCAGCTGCAAAACCGGATGTTGTCAGACATTCCATTGGACCAAAAGGCAGGTGTTGATGCGTTGACCATGGTCAAATTGGCCAGCGCTAGCTCCTTAAGACGTTCAACAGTTCGGCCGATACCACCCACGTGATGTCTGTGCTCTGCCGTGCCTGCTCCCAAATGACATGTGGTACGACCATACGACATGCCCATTTGTTGACCTTTTTCACCACGAAGGCTCTTCCCCGGAGACGGTGTGAGCATGTTTGTCCATTCTGTCCAAGCTTGGCCAAGGTGCCAAGCACCAGTGCCTGCTTGGAAGGTCGTTTCGTCATCCGCCATATTGTGGATTGTGCAGCCGCAATCATGTAGATCACCAGCTTCTGAGTGCAAGTTATATAATTTTTGTGAGTTCGGGAAGTAGAACTTGCTCTTTGTACCGGGATGCTCAACGGACGAATCTGAGGAATGTCACATTGCGCGTGTCATGCAAGAACCCCATTCCTGTTCAAAAGTGGTTACGGTTATATAGTCAATTCAGATTCATGTCCAAGCTTGCAAATGACTGTAGCTTCGCATGGTGTTTAAGGCCCAGTTTCTCAGGAACTCAACTCTGTTTGAAGGACACTGTAGCACAGCGTGAACAAAGCAACACAAGGCCTGTGACCTCACCATGTATCAGTGCAAAGCGATGTCCGCCAGCAAGCATCTATGTTCTAGACATGTTGTCCGAGTGGAACTCATGCAGGAAGGTGTTGAGGTAGAATTCGGGGGCATTCCCGGGCATTGAGGTGCATGAAGTTGGCTTTTCGCTTGCAGGTTTTTCGTGTCACAGCTTTGTCAACGGTTGTCTTGGCAGAAAAGTGCATGTGCTGTACTCACTAGAAGCACCAAGACACTCTCATCAGATGTTGACAATGGGCCGGATGACCGAAGACCAAGGACAACTTGGCCTTGCTGTACAAGCGGACTTGTGCCACCTTTGCTGACACTGAGAATGGCATTTGCTTGATGGCGCATGTCTCCAGATGAAGAATCTGAGTAGCTTACAGGTGTTTAGCATGCCTGGTAGCTAGCTGAGATGCAGTGTACTTTTAGTGTCTAACGCCAGAACATTTGTCTGGTGACGGAAAGCCCACCGGACCAACAGCAAGCAGTGCCGTTCCACCAGCAGTTCTATTTGGGAAGTCCTTTGACTTCATGCCAGCCTTGCCAGTGAGGGTAACAAGTGCCCCGAAAGCATCAAACAGCATTTTGGAAAACGCATTGCTTCTGACCCTTCTGTCTTGAGCTGATCAACAAGCTGCTTGCAGAGGCCTCTCCTTTTTTTTGGATCAGTTTTACACAATAGCCCAACGGTCATGGGTGGCTCCCCCTTTGCAAACAGAAGCGACATGATAGAAACGCTTGGCCTTCATGTCCAGATGGTCAACCACCTTCACCTCCTCCATCAGGCGGCCTCTCTTCGTCGCGCACAACCACTGCAGGGGGCAAGCAGGTCTGCGCAAGCTGCACGACACTACACTTTCAGTTTCGCGGGGAGTGGAGGGAGTCTGGTGGGTCCCTGTCCAGTGAAGCAAAACTGATATCCCTACTCACAGAGCCAAAAGGAAGATATTTGCTCTGCAGAGGGTTCGAAGAGCGGACGTGATCAAGGCCAGGCCTTCCGCATGTGAAATGCGAAAGCAAAAACTGGGCAGTCCAATCACGCCCTTGATTCGGATACCGGCAAAACAGCCTGCAAGTCTGCTCAATGGGAGAGCCTGGCCCAGAATGCCGTCGAGAGCGAGTTGAGTGCTGCAGTATTTGTAACAACTCTGCAAGAGGGGACGAAAAATGAAGGAATTGTGTTCTCAGCTTTGGCATCTACCGTGAACGTCTGCGATGAGACAAGTTTGTTTGACGCTGCCCGCTTGAAAAGAGTCCGCTCAGACTGCCAATATATCGGTGGAACCATCCATGTCAGCTCATTTCTCCAAAAAGAAGCGCTCCGGATCACCAAGGTGCTCGTCGAGTGACACAGAAGCACTGACATGCTCTATGTCACTCTCAGCCACTTCAGACTTCAAGTCTACGAAGGAAGTGACCTAAACCCAACAAATTGTGGTTCATTGACTTTTACGTTAAAGATGGATGGGCGCTTGCCCACTGTTTCAGGAGGTCTTTGGCCGGTGTCCACAGCCAAGTTTACAAATGCCAGCCCATCAAGAGTTGCAACAGTTCCACTGGAACTTGTGATTTCCTGCTTTGAGGCTGCTGCACTTGGGGTGGTGACGTGCACCATGTTCATCCGATCAGCAGTCTTCACCACTTCTTGTTTCTGGCCTGCAGCTGCAAAACCGCATATTGTCAGACATTCCTGTTGGTTGTCCGTTTCACCAGGATTAGTGTTGCCTAAAAAGCTTGAGATTTGGTGAGTAGTTCTGTCGACGCAGGATTCTGCTGTGTCGCTGAGGCAATTTCACTTGCTCCTGCAGTCTCAAAAGTTCCTTTCGTCACACCGGCGGTTCAAAAGTCCTGGATTCCTAACTCATCCATGAACTGGTCTCTCCTTGAGCTTCTAAGTCGCCAGTTTCAGGAAACGTCTCACCGTTCGAGTCGGTGGGGGAACGTTCCCCCGGTTTGGACCGAGCGGCTTCGGACACTTGGCACGGCACCGACCTGGGAGACGGCACCGACCTGCATGCGTGCCGACGTGCCTGCCGCTCGGCGAACGAAGGACGAGCC
>CAXAMN010008891.1:88506-109418 GCA_963970005.1 Durusdinium trenchii
TGCATGCGTGCCGACGTGCCTGCCGCTCGGCGAACGAAGGACGAGCCTGGCGTGAGAGTTGGAAATGCCGTGATGGATGGATGGAGATGGCACCAAAAAGGCAGCACCCACGTGTTTTGACCAGACCGCGACACCTCCGGAGCATCCCAAAAGCTGTGCTTGATTTGGTCTTGAGCAGCGAAACAGATGCTGCATCAATCATTCATGACATTGACTTCATGCCAGATTGAAGAGTCTTAATGGACCAACTGCTTGAACAGGCTTGTTGGACATTTTTGTAAGCTGAT
Source organism: Durusdinium trenchii (assembly GCA_963970005.1). Lineage (NCBI taxonomy): Eukaryota > Dinophyceae > Suessiales > Symbiodiniaceae > Durusdinium > Durusdinium trenchii. The sequence goes on from CAXAMN010008891.1 coordinate 88,794, forward strand.
CCTGCAGCCAATTCGCCTAGAAAGACCGAAAAGACCCTGGCTGCCAGATTCACCTTGTCAGGGGTGGCGTCAACAAAAAGCAACATCCGGATCCAGCAGCCTGGGCGTGATGTTGGAACTTCCGAGAGCCACCCAGCTTTTTGAGCCCTCCAGCCCATTGATGCGGATCTCTTCGCTTCTGCCTATTGGGTCTGTAACTTCGCTCCGCGCGGGTCCTGATCGGAGCCTGGATTCGACAGCATGACAGACCGCGGGTGATGTCCGGTGGATCTTTTGCCCCAGTCGTAGATGCGACAAACATGTTTTGAAGGATCTCCCTGTCAGAGTCTTCAAGCTTGCTGTCGTGAGTTCCGGTGCATGACCCAACGATGATGAAGCAGCATTTGACCCAGCGTCAGGTCGTTGGGCTTAGACCGGACACAGCAGTCGCTCCAAGATCAAGCATTTTGCTCCATTACTGAAGATGAGTCTGGCAAGCATCGCGACGACTAGAGAACGCTGAGAGAAAGTCTGACGAGAGGGGCCTGAATGTTCAATCGCTGACTGATGATGCGCTGGCATCCTCTATTCAGACGGCAAAAGACAAAGCTTGTGTACCCTGTGCTGGAGACATTTTGCATATTTGACTTTTACCTACAATTTCAACCATCAAGCCTTTCCTAAGGATCCTTACAAAGCCTGAATGCCAAACGAAGGGCTGGAAGGGCGTGTACATTATTGAGCATGACCCTGCCTGGACCGGTAAGCAGGCACATGGCAATGATGACTAGACATGTTTTGAACTGCATAAAAACTCTCACTGTGCCAGGCAAAAGCGGTACAGCACGCCTTTGCAGTACGTCTCCTCTCGAGCCCAGCTAGCATGAGCTACTTCGCCGAAGCAGGCCTCATCTCGTTCACACTTTCCCACCTTTTCATCAACTCAGATGGCTGAAGTCCATGTGGACTCAACAGGTGATTTCCTCGGGCAGTGAGGTGCTATCCAAGTTTAAGTCAATCAGAGGTGATTTTCGTCAGGGAGGTCATACGATTCGCTCATACCAAAGATGGACTTGTACAGTTCACAAGATGCTTTTTGAGCCAAGGCCGATGAATTTGCCTCCTCAGATGTTGGACAGCATCCGCAGTATGGCGAAGAAACTGGTTTGTCTTTGCCCACTGAGTGTGGTCAGAGGGTATGACAGATGTTCCACATCAATTCTCTTAAGATCGCTTGTGAAGCATTCACCTGAGTTTGCACACCTCTCACTTGCTGACGCCCTGTATTAAAGCTAAGCCCTGAGAGGTGTACAGAAAGCTTACATGTTTCGTCCACAAGAAAAGCTGCTTTCAGCTTTCGACCCACTTCCTTGCCGAGGGGTTCTGGCATGGCCAGCCAATCCACTAAACTTCAGTGTTGTTTCTCTAGATGTTGTGTGAATGTTTCGAACTGCAAGATGCTAACCTTGGCTTCGAAACAGAGCGGTCAAGCTTTTGGTAGCATCTCACAAAGCAAGGCGTTAATTATGTCAAAACTTGCTTCTTCCCCGACATTCTGCACGCAAAACCGACATCATGTAGGTGGTTGATGGACCAAAGCTTTGTTAGTGTAGACCTAATTTCAACCGATATGTTTCTTCCAAGCAGAGTTAGTGTTGCCATTCTTGCCAAGTGCAATGCTGGTCCTGGCAGTAGAACAGCGTATGTTTGTATGGGACAGCGTTTCGTCGGAGGTGAGTCTTCCAAACGCTCTGCCGATTCTTTCTTGAGCAATTATCCTATCTTATCAAACACCACCTTGTTCTAAGGCCCTGCTCACAGGACATAAACAAGCACCAGAGCCAATTGATCTTACTCTTTTGCGTGTTGCAATATCAGCGGCATTTGCTGTCTGTCCTTGACAGTGCTGTTAAACATCCACTTAGCAAGAATCCTTGCAAGGACTTGATTAGTGCTTGTGGATTGAGAAATACACCTCAACCCCCCTTCAGACCTGCTGCTGGGTCACATTGCAGCAAGACTGAGAGACATTAAAGGCAGCTTCACAGAGGCCCTTGAAGTTGAGTTGCTAGAAGTCATAGGCCCATGCTGTTCCAAATGCACCTGATCTGGAGCTGGCCCAAACCTCGAGTCCCTTGCAATCTGCGCGAGGTGCTTGTAGTCCGTTTGGCGGAAGCAACGACAGCAAAACAGCCGACAGGAGTGTTTCGAGCATTTCCCCGACATGATTGAGCTGCAATCACCAGAGCGGAGAAGGCACGCAATGCTATGTATGCTATTTGCCAGCTTTCAAGCTTGCTGTGTGCCACCCCACCAAGGTGTCTCCAAGCTGAAGCAAAGTGTTTCTTCTTTGCGAAAACGATCTGCTACGTCGTGCTTGAAGTTGGAAGCGCTTCTGCGAACGCAGGACGAGGCTGACCTGAGCATTTGGACCTCCAGCCCAAAGCAGAAGGGAACCATTTTCTTTTCAGTCAGTGGTGAAAGGCAAACATGATGGCTACCATATTCCTCATGGCCTTGTTGCTTTACAGTGATTACTAAATACTGATTACCGCATTGTCATGATCATTGCCAGTGAATCATCATGTGGTCACTGCACTATTGTCAGTATCACCAGAGAGACCACATATTTTTGGTATTTTTTGGTTTGTTATCCATCGCTATCTCAACATTGCCATTGTTGTCACACACACACAGACATGGTCATTGTCATCACAACATCAACATTGCTTTCGCGATGTTGGAATGGCTAGCATCAACAGAACCCTACAGCCACAGACTGGTGGTGGACAAGATAACTAACTGCTTTCCCAATTGCATCATCCTTTTTCAACATGTCCACCCGTGTGCGCTTGCCGTTATTGTTTGCATCCTTTTATTCTATATACATTTGTACCTGCATCTTCTTATGTACAATCGGTCTTTTCACTTTATCATATGCGATTTTTGCTGGTTCTGTGATATTGCTGTAGACGACAGACTGACACGTGTGGAGTGGAGCAAATGAGACTTGGTTCAGCTTATATAACAAAATAAAAGAACATCAGCAAAAAAACGACAAAATTAACAACAAATTAACAAATGAACATACACATAAACGTCCCGACGCCACGAAAACCGCGCGTGTGGTTGAGTGAATTTGTATTGGAGTGAAACATAGTCGGAACCTGGAAAACTTTATTTTTGGGTATAATTCCCCAATAGCGATAGCTTGGGGTTGTGCACTCTTTAGGCAGCTGGGCGCCGTCGGATCCACGGCCCCTAGCCTGGGCGGTGGTGTCCCGGTGTCTCGGTCGTGTTTAGGTGGCGTCTCGGCGCGTCTTGGTCATGTTGGTGGTGTCTCAGATCTCGGTCACGTCTCGGTGGTGTCTCAGTCACATTTTGGTGATGTCTCGGTATGTTCTGGTGGTGTGCCGGTCATATTATAAAGTTTTCTCCTTGCACTCAAGGCCTCAAAATGAACCAAAGGTCCAGAATGCTTCAAAGGCACCACATCCCAAACCTGACATCGGACCTTTTTGTCAAGCACAGTGGAAATACCATTGACAAAGTTGCATACAGAGACTAGACTACAACTTCTTATTGCATCTACTCCTAAGATTCAGAAGGCAGCACATAGAGCACACCTCGACAGGAGTCAAGTTGAAACATGCACTGCACGCTTTGAACAGCTTGGAATGGAAACTGGACGTCAGCCGGTGATGCCTCGTCAATGCTCGTTGCTCCCGCCTGTCACTCAGCTCAGTGACTCAGAAGATGACAGTGGCCCTGTCAGAGTGAAGAAGGCAGTCACCTAGAGCGGAGAGACAGGTTCATCGTCGCAGTCCGGGTGTGGTTTGGGGTAAGTGCACGAAGGTGATGGAGGTCTTCGCGGGAAGCGGAAGCTTGAGGTCAGCCATGGATAAGAATGGTCTGAAGTCACAACGTGTGGACTTGGTCTTAGACCCAAGAACGGCTTTGTCAAGGCTCTCAGGGATGAAGCAGTGAAGATGGATACCTGGATACCAAATATTGTCATCTGGCACCGCCATGTAATACGTACAGCCACGCACGATGGCCCAAAATCAGGACCGCGTCGTTACACGGTTTTGTTCGGCTTATCTCTTTAGAATCCATCATCCATCATCCACAGAATTTAACCTCTGGGGCCCTGGCGCAGGACAAGGCAACATCCTGAAGGCATTGCCCAGCTGAACAAGAAGGACGCGGGTGTGACCCAGCTTGCAAATGAGAACACTATGTGGTTTGCAAATGAGATGGCAAAACGTGCTGTCCCTGTCAGTGTGGTGAACCCGAAGACATCCTTGTTCGTATTCTGATCATGGCTGCGGGAGGAAAAGAGTAAACGTGGGGTCAAACTTGAAGGGTCCAGTGGCCAAAACCAGTTGTCTGTGGCAAGCCTGGGCAGAAGACGGCGGCGATTGCCGTGACGGATGATGCGGGCAAGCCTGAGCCTACACACAAAAGCCTACACACAAATCAAAGCGGGCAAAGCAAAAGCTCAGAGAGAGGAAGGAGATGAGAACAAGATCAGGGACTACCAAGAAAGATGATCTGGCCCCTGGCAAGCCTGAGCAGAAGGCGGTGACGGATGATGTGAAAGAGCCTAAGCCTTCAGACAAAGCAAAGGCGAAGTGCGAAGCAAAAGCTAAGCGTGATGGGGCAGACGATCAGCAGGCTGCTGCTGATGACAAAGCGGAATCTGAAGATGCTCACTCCCTCACTGTACTCTCACTCTCCCACTTTCACTCACTCACACTCCCTCACACTCCCACTCTCACTCTCACTCGCACCTTCAGTCTCACTCATACTCACACTCACTGCCACTCCCTCACACTCCACACTCACTCTCACTCTCACTCGCACTCGCGCTCACTCTCACTCTCACCCACACCCACTAACGCCCACCTTCACTCTCACTCGCACACGCTCTCACTCTCACCCACACTCGCGCCCACTCTCACTCTCACTCTCACTCTCATTCTCTCACTCTCACTCTCTCTCACTCTCACTCTCACTCTCACTCTCACTCTCACTCTCACTCTCACTCCCTCACTCACTCCTTCACTCACTCCCTCACTCACTCTCACTCTCACTCTCACTCTCTCTCACTCTCACTCTCACTCTCACTCTCTCACTCTCTCACTCTCTCACTCTCTCACTCTCTCACTCTCTCACTCTCACTCTCACTCTCACCCTCACTCTCTCTCACTCTCACTCTCACCCTCACCCTCACTCTCACTCTCACTCTCAGTCTCACTCTCACTCACTCTCACTCTCACTCTCTCACTCTCACACTCACTCACCCACCTTCAGTCTCACTCATACTCTCAGTCACTCTCGCTCTCCCTCACACTCACTCTCACCCACACTCACTCTCACTCACACTCGCACTCACGCACTCACTCTCCCACTGTTTCAATTGAACCAATGGGTGTAAAGTCTGGATGAATGGAGTGGAGTTGACTAACGATTCAAATTTGGCAACTCGCGATGCAAGTACAGTCGCCATTGCCTTCGGGTGTCTTTGTCCTTCATGTGATCTGACCAAAGCATTGGCCATCGTAGTCCAGTCGATTCCCATCTTCCATGGGTCTTTGACGGTCTTTGACTTCTTGAAGCTGTTGAACGTTTGTCCATTGGAAGTGATGGTCCAAGTTCATTGAGCTGAGGAGGGCTTCAATGCCGTCCTAGAACGTCACTTTCTCTACTTTCAATTCTGGATTGGCTGCAGAGAGGTGGCGCTCGGCAATGCAGGTCGCCTTGCGTGGTCGCTTGCGTTCGATTCAATTTGCGGCAGCTTGAGATTGTTTGAGTTCTTCACCTTTCAGTGGGTGTGAGACTGTTTTGAAAGACTGTGAACAGTCAAGCCTCTTCTGAGAAAAGATGGACGCTTCTTGTGAGTTTTGAGACGACTGGGACTTTGGCTCAAGTGAGCGGGATCAAAAGGGAAGCTTGCAAGTCCGTGTTGTCACATAGGGTGCGGCGGGCAGGCTCAGAGTCCGAAAAAGAAGTCCAGCCCGAAGAAGAAGGCCAGTCCGAAGGCCAGCGCCAAGAATCTGAAAAGCAAGACCGGGAAAGTTGATGAAGAATCGGCTGGTGACCAGACGCCAGCTCAGGAGTAAAAGGAGAATCAGCCAAGTTCCAAGCCAAAAGGGCAAAGACCGAAGATGGGGCTGATCTGAACTCCAGTCCAAGACTGAAGATGGGGCTCGCGAAGTTCAGGACATGACAAGACGCCATGAAGATGTACGTTGACAGGTTGCGAACGGGCCATGCTTCTCTCCTTGCTTGCCGCCCAAGCAAAGAGATGCCTGAGGGGAAAGAGGAAAGAAGATGCAGAAAGCAATGGCGCCCAGCTACTCTCCGTCGCCAAAGTCAAAGGCGGCTCAGGATGGACTGGGCGCGGAAACGCCAGCAAAGAAAAAGAAGACTACGAGGAAGTTGCCAGAAGCAACCCCGCCTGAAAAGCATTTGCGTGAGAAAAAGGAGAGCAAGGCTTTGCCTTCCAAAAGTGACAAGCTGAGCAAAAAGACTGAAGGCACGGTTTCCTCCAGCGCCGGATCAGTCAAGAAGGCCGCCGCGCAGAAGCCTGAGTCAGGAGAGCCCGAGAATGCAAATAACACAACGTTGAGTCAACTTCAACCATCCTTAACTAAGTAAGGTCGGGGTGAAAGGAGCTAGCTTGGAAGACCACATCAAACTCGTCGCGACCCTTTGCGATGTTGAAGCGTGGTAAGAGATTTTGTTGGGCGTATGTCTTGACTGATAGCAACCCTGCCTAAAAGAATACTTGAGGGCGGAGCCAAGCGAGTGCGCGCAAAGATGCGTCTTGACTTTCATAATTTGGTCCTCGCGAGTGATACAAGGAAACTCGACCCCCTTGTGTGTGACTACTTGGAACACTTGTGGTTTTCAGGCAAGGGCCACGGTGGTTTGTGAGTCTTGCAGTTACGTAAGTGGGGCGGAATCGCGTGCCGGCTGCCTGGCAGCTCCTGCACGCTTGGCAACGCAACGAAATCACCAGTTGCGCTTCATCTTTACCGGAGCACGTAGTACAGGCCATGACTGGTTTGGCAACTTTTAAGGGTTGGCGTGTGTTCGCTCCAGTCGCATCGAGCGCCCAGCCATTTCCTTTCAGGCTGTGATTAGGCTCGGCTTTGCTAAAGGAGGAAAACAGCATGGAGCCGCCGAAAGTGTTGTTCTAGGCTTGGGGCCGATTGTGCGCTGGGTAAAACCCTGGAAACATGTAGTTAGGCCAGTATTGGTCTCACACCTTCCCGGAGCCACTTTTTCTTTCAGAAGCACCCAAACGTGGACGTGGACAAGATCCCTTTGCAAGCGCCCGCGGAGTTGAGGCTTTTTCTTACGGCGCGCGGAATTTTCTGGCCCACACTTGAGCCTCCTGTCGGAAGAGAGGGGGCAAGAAAGTCGAAGAAGACTGCTCCCAAGGGACGAAAATAACCGTTGCTGTTAATTTTTCGATGTCGACTTCAGTGCACTACGGCTACCACGGGTTAGAAGGTGTGGCTCAGCCTGCTCACCCAGGCTGTGGCCAGGTGAGATGGGCCACCCTCCTTTTAGCGTCAGAAAACCTTTAGGTCTGGCTGGGTTGTCCTTTTGTTGTTGTTGTTGTTGTTGCTGTTGTTGTTGTTGTTGTTGTTGTCATTTTATTTTGAGAATCTCGCTGCGAAGGGGACCAAAAAGGTTTTGCGTGCATCTTTGCGTTCACGGCCGCAGGTTAAGATACACCGTGCCTGTTTGGTTCCGCAGTGTTCCCTCTCAAGCTCCCTCCTTCACCGGTCGGGAGCTTTTGCTCCTGATGGAAAGGGGACAAGAAAGTCGAAGAAAACTAGCGGGGTACACGGTGCGGCTCACCTAAGGTAGCGTAGTCGAGGGATCCCACTCGCCGTGGGCGGGTGAGGTGGGCCACTTTCCTTTTAGGGTCAGAAAGCCTTTAGGTCTGACTGGGTTGTTTTTTGTATGTTGTTCTCACTTCTGTTTTGACAATCTCGCTGCGAAGTGGACCAACGTGTGCATCTTTTTATATTTAACCACGTTCTTGTTCTTTTCGAGTTAGGAAATTCTCACAAAAACAAAAGCTGATTTGAAAAGACATGACTGGCAGAGCAGTCAGCAATGTGTATACTTGGCTTTGGATCAAGACAAGGTGACTGACTAGGAACTAACTTAGGTCCACCCAACCTTTACTGCCTTTGCTTCAAGCAATGCTTTTGCGATGGATGAGAGATGAACGTTAGCAGCGCGTGGTTCACACACATTCACACAGAGAATATGAAGAAACTTCCCCACAATGTTTTCCAAAATTGGTTCCCCAGCAAAGGTCAAAGCGAGCACCTCCAAAGCACGAAACATTCAAATCTAGTGAGTCTTGGGATGTGTGAAGAGAATTGCGGAACAAGTGACAACAAAGCCAACAAAGGGTCCGGATGAACATGATGAAAACACGTTAACCCAGAGGATATACTCAAAGTAGGAAACATCGATGCCACAGTTAAATCACATGTGTAAATATACAATTCCTATATATACATATATTCCCTTGCCTGGCTGGTAGAGGTTGACATGATGCTAGAACAACATGGTCATCGCTTCAGACAATTTTTATTGGTGTCAAAACAGTGCCAGTGCCATGTTTGTGGCAACATTGTCATGGTTTTCGCAAAACGGCATTGTTTTCCCAACTGTGTCAGCGTCATTATAACATTGTCAATGTTGTTGCATGTTATTGAAACATTCAGATATTTGCAACAACAGTCCTCGTCATCACAATACTGTCATTGTTATTGAACTATTTGTTTTAGCAAACATGCCATCGCCTTGTACCATTTGTCGCCACTGTCAGCGTTTTTACAGCTGTTCGATCGTCACGACAACATCCCCTGGTTGTTCTCACGACATTGCCATTCTTGTTGCAACATAGTAATTTGCGCCAGGACAGTGTCAACGTTATGACTACCTATGACTACCACGAGTCTGTCACAGTGATTGGAACGTGGTTCATCACAACCACACACGGTCGTCATTTTTTTTGTCACAACATGTCCATCGTTGTGACCAGACGTCGTCATCGCCACAAGATGACTCCATATAGGTCTATAAGAATTGTAGGTGCAGTGATGTTTGTCGTCCTTATAGCGACATTGACTTCTTCAGCGCACTGTCATCCTTATCGCAACAACATTGTCGTGATCACAACATTGCATGATTGTAAGCATCGTCGTTGTTTATGACGCTCTCATCTCCTTGAGCAAATCTACCATGTTCAAGATCGAGTCTGGAGCCCCAGGAGTGTTTTCACACATGTATATTCCTTCAAAGTGAGGCAGTTCTTGAACTAACAGAATAGAAGGAGGACATTCCCAGCGCCCGCAGATTGAAGAAAAGTTTCATTACCAATGCCTGCCCATGTCCGACAGGCTTATGCGAGATTCTCCCAGAGCTGCAACAGTGGCAGAGACATCCATTGGGAGCTTGAACGTGCAAAATTTCACACGCACGACAATGACCATGATTGACAGTTTCTATATACTCTGCATCAGCTGAAGTATGATACCACTTGGTGAAGCTGTCCTTGAAACATGCTGCTTGGATGCGGGGCAATCGAGGCGACCTTGTGCAGCAACGATGCAGAGGCAGATCGCATGGTGTCCAGATGGACTTTATCACGTCTCGCGTGGTGCATGCCTTGATGCTGTGAGTGGCTGGCTCACCTCTTCTTGGAAGGCAAGTTTACCTTGCCGGACTTGACGGAGGCGAAGTGGGACTGCCCTCCGCCCGTTTTCATTCACACGCAGACTGAGGCTGGGCGGGCGTTGCTTCGTGGAGAAGCCAACAAATTGATTGGGCTGCAGTTGGAGAAGTTGGAAGAATGAACAGTGCCTCATACGGACCCCCGGAAGGATCATGGCACACATGGAAAAGTGGAATACTCAGATCATAAAGAGGCCAAAAAAACCTTTGTGGCCATTTTGGATCCATTTTTGTTGAGTTTGATTTGATTTATGACTGGAATTCCAGAATTTTTGGCCAACACCTTGGGGTCTGCTTTTCACGGCCACAAGGTTCCAATTCTTATACAAAGGGGTTAGCCGGGCAGTATGGATTTTCCGGAATTGTGGTTCTTGACCTCATTGGGTAGCACATGCATGAGTGCTTGTTTGAAGCCCGGATGTTCGTACGGTTCCTCATTGCATGATTGGTCTCAACCTGGTCTGACAGGCTAGGGCAGAATTACAGCACGCATCTCCCGGAAGCCTCTCTGTCCTGGAGATCGCTTTGGGGCTGAAGGCCTAGGAGGAAGAGGAGGAGGTTGATATATGCCATTTGCTTTGTGTGTCCTACAAACCTGGCACGTTGTGCAGCCGATCCCATGACGCTTGTTGCTTCACAATGTGCGGAACGCATCCAGATGGAGCTGCAACTGGTGGGCTCCAAAACAGCAGCAAGATCTATATAGCTTCCAAAGCTCCTACGTATCACTTCGCCAAGAAAGATGGAATGTGCTGTGCTTCCAAGGTTTTGGCGGCTAGAGGCAACTTGGGTGTCAATGGGCTTTGTTCTCGTTTTGTACCAAGAGTGGCGTTCGGGGGATGAGAAGTGTTCTGTGGTCATTCGAAGCTCCTGGAAGGAAAGGGAAGGTCGCTGTCAAGAAACCGACCACCCTTTTCAGGTCTCGCCACCCTTTTCCAAGTCGTCTTCTCACCGACCAACTCCTCCACGACGGTGTTTTGGACGAATACACCTTGACAGTTTGTACCTGTGGACTAACCCCCGACAGGTACAGGTCCTTCCGCGCCATGATGGCTGGGTTCGTGCTCTTCCCCGTGGTGTACTTCCTTTTTGTCCGTCGACCATCTGGCGGCACCGCGCGAGATGTGGAGAACACGAGGGACGGTTGACGATGCCCAGCATGACATCACCTGCAAAGGCTCTAGTCTTCGTGGCAGGAGGCCAGCGAAGAGAACGGGGGAACGGCACGGGAAGGGATAGGAAGGGCTTTTTTGACTCACATCCTGTTGTGATATTGGAGGGTTTGTGATGAGTCGACGGTTTGGAAATCGCCAACCGCAAAAGGAACAACCCTTGTGGGAAGGTCGCCCCTTCTTCGCTGTTGCAGGTGGCTTGGCTCGGTTCAGTGATGTTCAGCCCCTGAAGGCCGCTGGAACACCCTCGTTGGCTCACAGGGTTTCGGGGTTTCGGAGTTTCGTATCATCATCGTGTGATCCATGTTGGGTGGCTCATTACCGTGAGAAGGGTGGTCTTGACAAATTGAAGCATCAGTCTCCTGGACCAAGAAGGGATTGAACATGATTGAACACCCGAGCTTTGCGCAAGATGTCAGGAGCATCAAGAACTCCTTGCCTTCGCCTTCAAGCACAACAGACCGATGCTGCTGGGAGAATCTGTGCTGCAATCTCTGGCAGATCTCTTGAGCAATCCAGGGATTTGTTGCAAGTCTCAGTGTTTGAGATGGTTCCCGTGATTGGTGCACCCCAGATCGAATGTGACGACTACATGTGCAAGTTGCCGGTGGATTTGCTTCTAAACGTCCATGAGGGCACAGCAACCTGAAGCTGACTGACAGATCCACAAGCCTTTTGGCCAGCTCAGGCATTTGCACCTTGGCTTTTGCATGGACGCGGACTATCAGACCTTGACGCATGAGGATGGGGTCTTTCGGCTTGTGAACGGTCGCTTTGGCCCTAGCAGCTTTGGTTCACTGGTGACTTTGCCGCGGTGTGCCACAAACCTTCCGCAGTACCGCGGTGTCGTCCAGATTGTTGACGCAAGACAGACTTGAGTGAGCACCTCGTAAGAACTTCCACTTGTCATTATTCACTTACATTGTGTGACCATGGTATTGCCACTGGTGCCAGCCTTGCAGGCAATGCAAGCTCAAACGCAGCCAGGCTGTTGGAATTCGACGTAGAGAAAGCTGCTTTGGTGTTGATCCTGCGAGGCCCACTGAGACGGAAGCGCAGTCCGGTTTACACTGGAAGGTCTTCCTGGCATCAGTGTGTTCACGGGATTCACTGAGGATCGCAATTAATTCCATCCCAGTCCGCTCTCATCTTCAATCCTTTTGACCTGCGACTCGCTGACCGCGATGCAAAGCCCCGCTGTTCGGGCGTGAAGGTTTTGGATGCAAAGCCTATCGATGTGCAAAGCCCGATGTGTGTGCCATGTGTGCCTCTCCACTGCGACCGTGCTGGTGATGTGGGCCTCCTGAGCACTGCGCACGCATCCTGCGCTTCTTCATGCGCAGCGGAGCTTCTGGGCGATGATGCCTGCAGCGTGAAAGCAATGCCTGCAGCGTCGCTTTCAGTGACCAGCCAGAGATCAGCTTCCAAGCTCTTCCATGATCAGCTTCGCACGTTAAGCCATGTTGGGCAAATCCTTGTGGGATTTGGGCCAGCCAGAGGTATATAGAGTCGGTAGAGTCGGCAAAGGTGTGATGAGAGGAATCTATGTGAAACTCGATTCCTTTGAGCAGCGTAACGCCTCCAAACTTCAGCACCATTCTGGATCCTTGAGCAGCATGGATTGGTGTCGCTTCTCAAGTGCTGTCTATTGATGACGGAGTTCTTGTGACCAGGAGCAGCAGGGTAGTCATGACAAGGACAGGCCCATGCCTTGCGGGATGGATGCGGACCAAGTCAGAGCATCCCAGCTTCAGGCTCATTATACAATTACAGGGATTTCCATGGCCAGGAAGGCTGATGTGAATCCCAAACACAAGCCCCTACCGCACTCGCATTCGATGGATCTACATTTCCAGATGAGGCAGAAAAGCATTCAACCTGGCTTTCGGTGTTCGTACTGAGCTCAGGACACACGTCTCCCGATCATGGTGAACGCGTGCACATGAAAAAACCAAAATGATACCGGCCCTCTCCAAGCAGAACTCAAAACACGCGGCTTTGCGTTTCCAGAAACTCCAATTCATGGCTACGGCTCAAATCGTGGACTTGTAGCAAACAGCAGAAGGGGGGGATGAGTGTGTGCCGCTTGCAGTGCTCACGGATCCAGTCATGTTGTGGCACTCCAAGCATTCCAAGCACTCAAATTGTCAAAAGCCTCGCCTTTGGTGTGTGAGCTCTGAGTGTCTTCAGCCCACTCATGCCCCCTGCTGTGTAATGAAACCACCCTCTCAGGACAGACGGAGGTGTTGTGTGCTTGTACCTGAAATACAGTTCTCATGAAGAGCGGGTGCACTGCGTTGCAGCAATGCTGTGAGTGTGATTCGTGCATTTTGGCATGTCATGATTGCAAGAGAAACCGTGTTCAGTAGTAGGGGCGACCATGTCAGGCACATGTATGCAAGCCTTTCAGAACTCGGTTGAGCAAGCCCTGCGCAGTCACGGAGCCAGGTGTGTCGTCCAGTGCCGAGTGTGTCGTGCATGTCGCTTGAAAGCCACCGAGGAGACTCGAGTCCTCCTGGAGACTCCTGGAGACTCCTCGCGACGCCCTGGGCTGCCACGCCACGCTTCGAGACGCGTGGCTGGTGTGTCTTGCGGCTCGAGCTGCTCCAGCATTCGAGGGAGTGACGCGTGCTCCTTTCGAGGGATTTGGGGACTCCTTTTGCGGGCCCCGTGACGGGCTCGAACACTTTGCTGCTGCTTCCAGACGGACTGTCGATGTCGGAAAAGAAGGTTCAAGAGCCATTGTACCCTTCATTCAAATGCACAAGGCCTGATTTGATAGGGCGAGACATCAGTTTCATGTGTGTGAGCAGCAAATCCCCGCAACTGTTGTCCAGTGGTGAATTAACATCCCTGACCTCATGTCCAAATCCGGCAGACTGAACTTGATCAATCCATGCCTTTCCTCTGCCATGATGCTGAAGTCGGAGGATCCAGATGGCTCGTGCAGAGGACGTAAGTAGAAGTCTGCAGGTCCTGGTAGTCCTGATAGAGTGAGCGAATGAGAGGTGAAACTGCCCGGGCCTTCTGCCGCTGCCGCTACAGAGATAGGGACTGGGCCACTATGTTTCGTTGGGAGACGAAGCATTTCACACACTGCAGGGTCGCAAGATGTCAAAAGGCTGCAGTGAACAGTCTCAAAGCGTGCGAAGTGTGTAGGAAGCAGTCTCGAGAGGTACAAGTGCAAAAGCTAACCAAAGCGAGACAACAAGAAGCTTTTTCTGCTGCTGTGTTTCACCTTTCCCTTTGTCATGGACAGCCCGAGGAAAAGAAAGTGGTTGGTTCTAGTGACTTGGCTGGCGCAGACCATGACCACTTTGATCAAGAAGTTGGAGCCAAACCCTCCGAAGACCTGGCCCTCTTGCAGGCTTGCCAAGACTTCTTGAGAGCATTTGAGTACAAACCCTGTGTGGCGTCCCTTGCTTGTTAAGTCCGAGCGTTCCACTATGTTCCACTTCCTCCGTGTCGGGGTGTGGTAGCAAGTTGTATACTCAGTGAAGATGTTGTGAAAGCAACATGTTATGGCCAGTTTCAGTATGCTTAAACATGAGATGTGACATCAGTTTTTGCCTGAGAACCTGTGAGATGCCAAACTTGTAGGGACAAGTGCAGAGAGGTGCATGCAGATGTCAATGATGTTCTTTTCGTGTTTGAGAAAACGGGAAGGGTGGAGCGCCACTGGGGACATTTGGGAGGGTGGACAGATTGGGACAACACGGGTAGACTGCTTGGTGGGTCGCAGCGATCCCTGCCGACTGGACCGGCCATGCTGCGGAAGACACCTGAGCTTCCCATCATCTTAAACAGATGCTCAGTGATTTTAATTCTGCAAAAGACTCCGAACAGAGAACTAGGGTCAAGGTCAGCTTCTTTGACTCCCTGGAGTAGCAAAGTCATACATCAGGAATGTATCACAAAGTGCGGTAATGCATACAAAGACATCGTTGGTTGGCGCGATACGAGTGACTCAGCCCTTTTTGACTTGGGGATACCGCGGCGGGTTGGCATTCTTGGGCAAATCTGAAAGTCAGCATGCGTGCACTTCCAACGCCTGGAAGCGCCTGGAAGCATGTGTGACACTGGACCCAGCTTGAAGCTTGTAGGCGAGCTCGTGGAAGTACAAAGCTCCTATTTGCCTCCACTCGGAATGGGGGCTTTGGAGGCATCACAGGCCTGCACCTCACGCCAAAGTACAGGATTCAACATGTTGGCCACTTCCTTTAAAAGCGGTTGTTCAGTTTTGGCTCTCTCAGTCTTGTGTGTCTACTTTTTGTATGACCAACCGAATGAAGCACTCCACACGAAAGCCTGCAAGAGCTACGAGGTGTAAGACTCCCAAACAGCAACCTGGAATCGCTCGATGTGATCCTTAGACCCACAAAGACAAAGTTCTGTGAGGGTACTTGCCGTGTTCCTCATTTGCTTCGATTCCATCTTCAAGTGCCCAGCTCAGTGGCCGTTGACGCACAGTGCCGGTGCCCAGCTCCCATTAGCAAATGTGCCTTGACAAACTGCACCACGCTAGCCGGCCACGCTGGACAGTTGGACAGGCTTTACACCCAAGTTGAGAAGGGTTGTCAAAAGGATGTTGATAGCAAGCCACCAAGGTGGATTTGCTTTCTGAGCCAGTATTTGGCCGCGTCAGCTTTGGCCTTCTTGGAAGGTCATTCTAATTGCTCCTTGTGCAAGCCCTGAGCCCATGTCAGCTTGTGAGAAGACCAGCACCAAACGCACCTCAGCAAGGAGCTAAGGCGGTAGTTCTGACAAACGCAGCTTTGATGCCTCCTAATGGCTGTTCCTCGCGTTTTGGATCCTTTATCAGCTTGGTCTTGATGAAGACTAAGAAGACCAAAACGGGAGCAGTGGAACCTCTAATTGAGTGTGAAGCAGACTGCGTTGACATTGATCAAGCTGTCATGACAAGTGGTATGGGACGGCTTGGCCTATTGCATGGCTGTATACTGCCAGGTATTCCCTCCAGGTTTCACGAACCTATCATGACCTAGAACAGCAGTCTCGAGGACTTGCCATTGTGAAGCCCTCAATCATCCAAGAAGCAGACCTTAAGTGCCACAAGACAAAAGCATCCTGCACTGTCGTAGATCTTTTCATTGCACCCTGATGTCTCAGTTCTCTACACTCTGCCAAGACAGGATTCGGATCATCTGGCTTCTGGGACCCATGGTTTTCTTTGAAGCAAATACCAGAGACTCGCCTGCCAGAATCATTTGACCTTGCGATCGATGGATCTTCCATGTGAGGAAACACTCTGCAAGATTCAGACTTGTCTGACTTCGAGGATGCAACCAACCAAGATGAGGTTGCAGCTGTCCCCAAGTTCGTCAGGCTTTCACATTCGCCATGGTCTCTGTGTGCCCACAAGACCAGTTGCAAAGACCTTCGTGAGTGTCAACTATGTTGAGGCAGGTGGGCAAAAGCAAAAGCTTTGCAGAGTATCCTGCTGCATAGGTGCAGACTCCTCGTGCTTCCAGCATGCTCCTTCGAGTTGCCTCAATTAAGCGAGAAGCCTCATTGTCCAGTTCCTCCATAGTGTTCCACGAGGCAGGGAGACGTTCATTTTGTGACAGGGTGCAGGTAGCCTCTTGGTGCAGGCAGTTCTTCCACCATTTCTCGCCCCAGTGAAGAATCAGTGAGAGAGCATTTGCTTCGTGTGTGCACTGATTTGCGCCGCAAGTGCTAAAAGATTGGTTTGAGCACAGTTGCATCTTGTGGATGGGTGGTGATCTCTTAATCAATGACGATGTTGCCCATATAGATGTCCCTGTACCATTTCCCGAGCTGACTTGACCCTTAAGTCTCCTGCTACCATGCGGCGACCAAAGCTTGCTCACGCAAATTGATTGTTCGACCGACCCGCATTGCTGGGAGTCTCACAGGAGCATGCCTACATTGAACTGTTGAGCATTCCTCAGGTCAAATTTGACGAGCTGTTTTTACCGAGAAGAGGCTACCCTGAGACCTTCTGGTTTGCCTTGTCCAATACTTAGACTATGTCGAACACCAGAGGACCCTCATGTTTCAGCAATGTGCCCGACGAACAAAGATAGGATCAAGCCCTCCTGTGCAAACTAGTCACAGCCGTGAGCTCGCTGGCCTTGGTGTTGCCCAACGACGTAATATTGACAACCTTTTAGATGATCTCGCTTGCTTCTGTTCTGAAAGAGCTTTGACTCCAAAGCAGGAAGTATGCAGGCAGGATTGATTCTCTTCCTCAAACATGTTGGCACCAAAGGCAAAACGAGTGCTTGGGTTCCAGTTTAAGGCAGTTGCAGTTGCAGAAAACATTTCGGACAAGCCTTGTAGCAGCAAGGCCGGTGCCTCTTCACTCATGCTTCTTCCGGCTCTCCTTGCCGAGCTGCTTTACATTTGCAGCTCTGGAAACAGCGAGCCTTGGGTGACCACATGATTGACCAGCTGTCGGATCTGCCATGTGCCATCAGCCATGTGACGATCTCTTTGCAGCCCAAACCCGGATCAGATCCAAGCCAAGCTTGTGGATGGCACAAATGGAAGGGGACGGGTGGCTGAGAGGTACCAAAACTGGCGTTTCACGCTTCAAAGCCCATGAGGGAAGTAAGTCATAAAGAATCTATTCTTCGTGGCTGCTAGCAACAAAGTGAGTGAGTCATGCAGCTGCCTGAAGCATGCAGCTTGCTGTGCCGGTGGCATCTCGTTTGAGAATAGAACGTGCTTGCGCCAAGGCGCTTGTTCTTCAGCCAGTTGTCAGTGAAGCAAATATATGATACACTGATTGACATGGCAATAGCTTCCAGCATTTGCTACCAGACTTTCTCCTGTCCTCAGCCCAGCGGGTGCAAGGATTCATTGAAGTCAAAACACCAAGAATGTAAGAGATCTTGCAGTGCAGAGCTTACCATTGCTATCAAGGCCAGTCCTTTCTTCCAGGGCGTGCTTCTGATAGATCCAAGTCGACCTCAGTCTGCTTTGTCCACATGGGACCGCGTGAAGCGTGCCAAGCCAACTCCTTGACCAGTCGTTGCCAGCCCAGCTTGCAAAATTGGTCTAACCTGTCAGATGCTCGACTGGGTTTGTTTCAGGTAAAGACTTGGCAAGATTGACTAAAGTAAGGTAGAGCCAGTAAAGCAAAAGTCAAAGAATCTAGGCAAGCATAAGGCATTTGATGCAAGCATTTTGCAGCACAGAATAGCCGCAGACTTGCTAGATGTGGCCGTTTTCTGTGTCCAGATGCGCTGAAGTCGTCATGTGTTTTCCCAGTGTCAGATGTGCTGGACTCGTCAGATGAGCATGGTGAGTTGAGAGCTCACGTGCCCTCGCAACAATGGACGGTTTCTGCGAACATTGCGCTGGCTGGCTTAGCCCACTTGACATGAAGCTCACCCAGCAACCATGAGAAGTGGACATTACCTAGTGCAAGTGCACAGAAGCTAAAAGCTAAGCTAGTCCTGATACCTCAGAAGTCGGGCAGGCAGTAGTCGAGTAGGCAGCATGTGTGATTTGGCGACATTGATAGATATGGCGCTGGTATCAGACAGGGTAACTACGCCACGGATTCGGAATGTGCCTGATTTGACAAGTCAGCATGCTGGCTTCTCGCCACCCCTTGCGATGGTGCCAGCCGGCCGCAGCAAGTCAAGCCAGATTTCTTTGTATGTAAAGAAGCACTGATCGTGAAGATATTTTCGCTTCAAGGTAGTGTCTTGTGCCAAAGACCATGCAACGAACAGGTCACAGGGAATGAGCTTTTACTCAAGAAAAGTCGTGCTTCCATTGGACCTGGTGCCACAACTGCTGTTTCGCTGAGTTGAGAGCGAAGCTCAGTTGCAAGACTTCAATAGTAAAGGAAACAAAGATCATGTCATGACGCATCTAGGTCTAGGTGACTTGGCCTTGACATCACACAGAAATATCCAAGCCAATCATTATGATGTCATTAAAGATCTGGACTTCTGCCAGCGAATGACACCAAAAGCTTTATGCAGGTTGAGTTTGACGGACAGACTGAGCGGCTCGATGCGATCGTTTGCCCCGCTGGCTGCCAGGGGAAGTCATAGGGCCATAAAGAGACTCCACGTGGAGGTTGGCGCTACATGTACTGTAACATCTGCCAGTCTGCCAGTCACCCGAGTGGCTCGAGGTGGCGGAGCTGGAGCTCTGACCAAGTCCTTGCAGTGGGGGGACAGTCCATAGTCGAGCAGTTTCTAAACAGCAAGCTAAATTGCATGCAAGGCATTTTGGAAGAGCAACTACAGTCCATCGCTCTGAAACTGAAGGGCTTTTGCCGAAAACTGCAAGCGATGCTGTCTCCCAGTTCCTGCCACGCAGGTGCGTCCATGTGCAATATTATGAATTCCCAAAAGTGGACTGCCTTGGCATCAAAAGGATCTATTCACCATTGCAAACCGCTGTGCGGGAGATTTTATTGGGTGCGAAGTGAACCTTAGGGGAGGACTCAGACCTCTCTGTTAGTATCACTGCGAAGCGTGTTGCAGGGCTCTGTGCACCTGCATGCGTGCCAAAATTTCTTGCCAAGAATGTGGAAATGGAGTCCAAGTCAGACTAAATCAGAAGCGGAAGCTGAAGTTGCTCACTGGGTGTCCTACATTGCTTTCTTATTCTCTTTGAAGCTTCCTGGAGTTTCGGGAAGACCAGCATGGATCTCAGCAATTTATTCTGCAGCAAAGTGCTAAATTGCTTTGCAAGCAATGTAGACCTTTTTCAGCTTGTTTTGAGTGGCACTGAAGCTGGTCAGCGCATGCCACAGCTCAGAGTCCTTCGGCATGACCAATAGCAGCATGTCCAGGTCTGTAATCCAGTCGCAAAGTGTGGGCCGGACAGGCGCGTCACAGTTGCTAATTGATTATTTTGTGACCCTGATTGCTGGTGATAGTGACACGCCACAAGTATCTCCTGCCTTTTCCGATGTTCGCCTGAAACCTTAGTAATTTGGCAGACGACCCTGCTTGTGGGATTGCCGAAGCAGCTTCGTCAACAGCCCTGTTGGCCATGCCGGTACAGTTCCTACAGGATTATGCCTGCGATGGATGCGCACAACTCTGGTCAATGCATTCTGCAGAACGGACCATTTGCAGATCAGCGGCTACTTTTGGCAAACCTGAAGGGTTCCTTGGCGATATTTTTGTCCCCAAAATTCAAGAGTTGACGGACATGTTACAGTACATGTTTCTTTTGGCTTTCGGACCATTCCATTCGTGGGTTCCGCTTTCCGTTTTGCAAACTTTTAGGATCGCTTCGTTTGTTTCTTTTTGCTTTTGGGGCAGAGTGTGCTTTTGCAATTCCCCCCGCTTCACAGATAGCCAGAAACCACGGGTTTTCCGCGGCAGTATGGTAGGTGAAAGGGTGAAAAAGACAGGGCAAAAAAGACGACTGGCGTGCTTTCTTGGGTGGCTTTTCTTTGGGTTCCACCATCTTCCAACACCCGTGGTTGCGCGCTCCTCGCTTCCTTCGCTTCTTCCTTTCGTCTTCCAGCGACCGGCAGTGACCGAGGTCTTCAGCCAGAACGTGGTCGAGGTCTCTGTGCCTCGGAGCGGCATCGGTGCTCGGTCGAGTCTCGTGTGGCCTCGGTGGAGTCTCGATGTCCGAGTCTGATTTGGATCATGGCCTCCAACCGAATGGCGTCCTTGCTCCTAGTGGGGATACCAGGAGCCCCTAGTAGCTTGTTCTTGAGCCTCTAATAGCG
>CAXAMN010008891.1:113900-156432 GCA_963970005.1 Durusdinium trenchii
GTGTGTGCTTGGGAGCTTGGGTGCTTGTGCGGTGCCGCTGCTGTGTGCGCTTGGGGGTGTGCCTTTGCAGTGTGCTGCTGGTGCAGCGAGAGCCCTTTTGCATGTTTTTGTAATCGGGGGTCTCTGCTGGCGTAACTTTGAGAAGCGCCCAAAGTCATTTGTTTGTCATGCGCCGAGCCACGTTTTAGATGGGGGAAACTCCAGATCATTTCAGGCACCAGGGAATACATCCAGCAGTGCAGGGCGGACCCCCCGATTTTCAGGTCATTTGTTTTTCCAGTGGTGTTGATGTTTCCTTCCGTGACTTTGGCCCGGAAAAGGACTCCTCAGCTGGGAAGGGTGGTGTTGTATCTCTCCCTTCTCGTAGCCCAAGCGTTCCGGCGAGAGCTATGGAGTGGGCATGCCCAGTACCATTGCCGGCATTGCCGGAAACGAGCACAACAAACCGTGTGGAGGCTGCACACTTCTTCAGGCCAGACTGGAGGGCACCGTGTGGTCTAGTCTAGTTTGATCCATGTTGAGATGTTGACCTGATTTCCACATCCAACCCTGCACAAAAATGAAGTTGAACTTTAAAAGTAGCTATATAGTGTGCATGCCATTGCTAGTTTCGGTATTCCTGAATCAGTATGTGTGGGAAGGAAATTGCTGATGGGATGGTGCAAATAGCCGCATGAAGAATTGCGGTTGCTTAGGACGGGGGAGTCCTTTTCAGACACCAGTTTACTAGTCGAAGGGGCAAATTGGTAGAACTTGAGGTTGAAGATGCAGCCTCCCTTGCTACATCCTGGTGTCATCCTGGAGATTCTCTCCAGACGCTGTGGGACTCGTGGATTTCAATGAAGCAGGAATTACAAGATGTAGCTCCTTAGACTTGTGACGGACACCTATTTCTGGTTTCCACGCTGTGTGTGGGGAGAACAACGCCAGCATTGGCTCATTTGACAGGTTGTGTACGGAAAAACCTGCATGAGAAGACCAGACATGTTGCCAACCACTTAGGCTTTCACGGGAGGATTTGGCGAGCCCTCACAGTTCGAAGATGCCCTCATGAACTCTTGGACAGTCTCAATTGTGGATTCTCGGCCGTGTGAGGCTTTTCGGCGTTGATGTAAACGCATCAAACACCTAGCTTCAGCCAACCCCACATGTAGTTTTTGTTCCTTCAGACATGGCAAA
Source organism: Durusdinium trenchii (assembly GCA_963970005.1). Lineage (NCBI taxonomy): Eukaryota > Dinophyceae > Suessiales > Symbiodiniaceae > Durusdinium > Durusdinium trenchii. The sequence continues at coordinate 115,080 of CAXAMN010008891.1, forward strand.
GCATCAGGTTTCTTGCCGATTTCCAATCAGATGTCCATTTCGTGTGCCTTGTTTGCTGAGGATGTATGACACTACCTCTGTTATGTCCAGATATCCTTGCGCCTCAGCTGGTCCATGGCAGAGAATTCTTTTGGCACGGGTATCAAGAACATTTGCAGGATCACAAAAAACTACTGTATCAGGACCAATAAAACAAATTTCGAGTCTCTCAGAAGCTGATGTTTGCATTTTCAGATGGGCGCTGAGTATGGGTGGCCCAAAACTACGGCGGGCTTAATTTTTTTTGACAAGGACGGGTTTCGTTACAGGTAACAGTTACAATGTCCCCTGTGTTGGGAGAACTCCACACCCGGACGGCCACGAGGACGGCCAACGCCGACCCGCGTGCATGCACTTCGTTCAGATGAACGCGCACGTGTACCCGTTCGTTTTAAAGATATGTTTATCCAAAACACAGGCACACACTCCAAGCGAACCTGGCCACGCCGGACGGTCCCTTTTGAATCGGGGTAGGGTTTGGTGCAAGGCTCTGGTGCGTCGTGCAGGCTGTAACGTTTGGCTTCCATGAAATCGCCAGTCGCAGACGAACGTTAAAGCCACGGCCGGGAACTACTCCTTCATCTTCCTCAAACACATCATGGAAGCTAAGCAGAGGAACATCGGTGTTCCAGGGGCCTACGTTCCACTTCCATGGTCCATGGTCCATGATTGTTGTAGTTGTAGTGTACTCTTTCTCCAATTTCTTTCAACATCGATGGATCTTGTATGTTTCTTTCTGTGCTGTGAGTCAAAACCTGGACTAAGAGTCTTTTGCGTTTGACCACCGGAACAAGGACCCCGTCCGTTCGATCATCTCCTAGGCAGTCCCGATGGATGGGCACGATGTCTTGCGAGGACGGGACAGATGCTCGCTTGGCCGGTGGCGCGGTGTGCGGTCTGCGTGAACAACGAAGCAAACCGATGTGCGTTGATCACACGTTCGATGTGTCTTTGATCACACACCTAGTCAAAGGTTCATCCAATTCCATAATCCACGCGGAAAGGAGTGAGGGAACAGCAAGACTGCGGGGTCAGGTCACTTGAACCTGTTGAACAGTTGTTTCAAAAAGTTCGCAACGAAATCGCAGCAGCGGTGGTGGTGCAGCGGCATGTCAACTGAGACATGGTTTTGGGGGTTATCGTGCAAGGACCATGGAGAAGCAGAGGATCGCAAACCAAATCACTCAAACTTGATAACACTTGTTCATCTTGGAATTGACCACATTCGAATCAGGAAACGCTCTTTTTTGTAAGGGGACTGGTTTCGATGCCAAAGCAGGCTTTCGGAACGCTCTTCAACAAGACTTCGTGTTGATTCTTGGCACATGCGAACAAGAACATGATCAAAGAAAAACACATCGTGTTTGCGTGACCAGTTTGTCCAAAAACGCGTGCATTTGGTGCGCAGCCAAGTGTGCAGGAATACAACTAACACAATGTAGTATGTAAGTATGTAGCACTGCCGGTACTTTAGTCACTTTAGTCGAATCACTGCATCAAACCGGGTGACACCTGTTAATACCTGAACGCTTATCCGCCTGATCGGTTCTCCTAACCAATGATGTCACAACAATCAGCCCTTTTTGCTCTTTAACAACGGATTATTGGTTGGCCAGGCACCAAATCACCAATCTGAACAAGGGTCAAAACCTTTGGAGACATGACCGAAACATGTTGTTTCCCCGCTAGGGAGGGTCTGGCCATGCACAGATGGGAACTGGTCAAGAAGTAGAACGCCCAACCGTTGTCTATGTGTAGCATTTTGGGTCAACCAAGTTTTCCAAACAGTTCGATTTGGTCGTGGCAAAACGAAGCGGATGCTGCATGAATCATTCATGACTTGTGCTTGCCAGACAGCAAAGTGTTCAATGCAGGACCGACAACTTGAACGGGCTCATTGGAGGACTTCGATGTAAGCTGACCCTACAACCAATCTTTGCTTAGCTCAAAAGCCGAAGGCCCTGGCTGCCCGCCCCACCGGAAGGGCGGGTCACCGGGCGCTGAGGTTTTGTGCAAGCCCGGTGTCCAACGCGCACAGCACGTCTTGATTTGAGCAACTGCCAAAACCTCCGATGAAGGCAGCATCACTACAGTGAAGACTAAGTATAGTAAAGTGAAGGAAACCCATCTCTCTGAGTGCCAAAACATGTCAAAACCGCCCCTATGTCATCGTTCGGTCTGGAATTGTTGGTGCCAAGCGGCTGTGGATTTGTTATCTCCAAAAGACACTTAGGATTTGAACATCCAGTGGTTTACCGGACCCTTCCGGAATATTTGCAGCCAAAAGACTCAGCGTTTCACCAGGGATGCCGGACTTCCGAGAGCCACCCAGCTCTTTGAGCCCTCCGGCCGATTGATGCGGATCTCTTCGCTTCTGCCGATTGGCCTGTCTGGAACTTCGCCCTTCATCCCGATCGTTTTACCATCTACCGAAGTGGTCCGTTCGTGTACGCGACCGTCCGTTCGGTCCGATGCCGGGATTGGTCCGCCCGTGGGCGGCCAAGGGATGAATCCTCCCCTCCACGCGTCGTGTATTTGGATGTATCTGCGTAGAAAAGCTCTCATCTGCGGAGAAGAACATAGAGAAACATACACTTTAGCCAGTTATAGCTTGCAAAGAGAGCACCGAAAGACTTCAACAAATCCAGCTCGTTGTTTTTCAGGAATGAAGACCACATATATAGCTGCTTCGTTCTTCGTGTTAGGAGAGAGTGCCCATGTCACCTGCCGGGTGCCCATGGAACACCGGGTGGTCCTTCACCGATGAGACTTCTGGCGTTGATCCTTGCGATGTCCGTCCAGGCGACCCGTCGCTCATCGATCTTCGACGGGCCACGCGAGGAGCGATTGCCGTTGACTAAAGGGCGCCGTTTTGGCCAAGGGTCGTGAGGGCAAGCCACAGACCAACATGCTTGCATCTTTGGTTGACTAAGAGGTTTTTTCTTGAAAAGTTCGTGAATTCAGACATCCATTCGCGCCGCTTCATGTTCGAAATTACTTCCATGGTTGTATGTTGGGTGCTTGCATGTTTTTGCCTGATCCCACACAATCAGGCTAGCACAGGATGTTCGATGAAGATCACAACGCACGTTTCGTCCAGCATCACGCAACCCCTTTCGCTCATGAGTTTTGGCCATGTCCTACGCAGCACCAGTTCATGCATTTGCCATAGGCCCACGCCGTGCTAGCGCGGGCCTATGGCCCAGCCCAAAGAAACCTTGTACAATTGCTTCGTTGAACCTAAAAGAACGCGCACACTTGGCAATGCAAAGGACAAGCTGAGAACCGAAGACTTCAGGCTCAAGACCTGAGAACCAAGGACAAGCTACGTTTTCGACCTCCGTGAGCTCAGTCAGACAGTCTTGGGTCATGAGGACATCTCCGACCAAATGCCCAGAGCGCAACACCTAGAACTCAAATGTCCTAGAGCGCAAATGTAGCGCCACTAGCACCAGCTTGGGATTTCTGTTGCATTCTGCTTCAAAACCTGCCATCCCAAAACTATTCGTACACTCTTGTTCCCAACTCCTTAGCACCACCTTTAGGCATCGCACGTGATTCCAGAAGTTGTTTAAAGGCTTAGGTTGCATTGCTTTGATCGGTCTGTTTGAACTTGGATTCAACAGCATCATGACAGACCGTGGGTGATCTCCGATGGATCTTTTGCAACCAGACAAGTCGTAGATGCGACAAACATGTTTTGAAGGATCTCCCTGTCAGAGTCTTTAAGCTTGCTGTCGTGCTGAGAAGGTGCGCAAGTTCGAAAATGAAGCAGCATTTGACCCAGCGTCAGGTCGTTGGGCTTAGACCGGACACAGCAGTCGCTCCAAGATCAAGCATTTTGCTCCATTACTGAGGATGAGTCTGGCAAGCATCGCGACGACAAGAGAACGTGGAGAGAAAGTCTGACGAGAGGGGCCTGAATGTTCAATCGCTGACTGATGATGCGCTGGCGTCCTCTATTCAGACGGCAAAAGACAAAGCTTTTGTACCCTGTGCTGGAGACATTTTGTATATTTGACTTTTACCTACAATTTCAACCATAAAGCATTTCCTAAGAATCCTCGCCAGATGATGCGAAAAAACGGACTGGTAGGCAGACAGATGGCAATGATGACTGGACGTCTTGAACTGTTTAGGCCGCTGCGTGAGATCTCACTGTGCCAGGCAAAAGCCGTACAGCAAGCCTTTGCAGTATGTCTCCGACAGCCCAGCTCACACAAGTTACTTCACCAAAGCTGGCATCATCTCTGTTACGTTCACACTTTCCCACCTTTTCATCCACCCAGATGGCATTTTGAAATGCAGCGTGTAATGACTCATCGTGTTGTTTCTTCATAAAACCATGGTGCGGTCGAAGTTGAAGGCAACTAGATGTGATTTTCGTAGAGGTCACACAGTTCGCGGCACCAGGGCTGGACTGGTGTGGAGAAACCATCGGATGGCTTTTTGAACGCGGATGAGATTGCCATGGCGAAGAAACTTGTTTGTCTCGGCCCACTGAGTGTGGTGAGAGGGTACGACCGAGGTTCCACATCAATTCTCTTGAGATCTTTGGTGAAGCATCCAGCTGAGTTTGCACCTCTCTTACTTGCGGACACCTTGTATTAAAGCTAACCCCTGAGAGGTGTACAGAAAGGTCACGTGTTTTATCCACAAGAACAGCTGCTTTCAGCATTCAAAGCAGCTATTGCCCAAGGGGTCTGAGCACCAGCCCTGCCGCTTCGCGATATGTTTTCTGAATGTATGGATTTGCAAGATGCAAATCCTGGCTTTGGCTTCTGAAAAGGGTGGTCAAGCTTTTCGTAGCATCTCACAACCCAAGGCATTAGTTATGTCAGAATCTGCATCTTCCCCAGCATTGCATCCTGTATCATCCTGTACAAGAATCGCAGAAACACTGTAGTGATAGGTGGCTGACAGACGCAAGCTTTGTTAGTGTGTTGGTTGGCGCCCTAGTTTCAACTGACATGTTTCTTCCAAGCAGAGTTAGTGTTGCCATTCTTGCCAAGTGCAATGCTGGTCCTGGCAGTAGAACAGCATATGTTTGTATGGGACAGCGTTTCGTCAGAGGTGAGTCTTCCAAACGCTCTGCCGATTCTTTCTTGAGCAAATATACCATCTTATCAAACACCACCTTGTTCTAAAGCCCTGCTCACAGGACATAACCAAGCACCAGAGCCAATTGATCTTACTCTTTTGCGTGTTGCAATATCAGCGGCATTTGCCGTCTGTCCTTTGCAGTGCTGTTAAACATCCACTTAGCAAGAATCCTTGCAAGGACTTGATTAGTGCTTGTCGATTGAGAAATACAACTCGAATCCCTTTCATGCCTGCTGCTGGGTTGCTTTGCATGAAGACTGGGAGACATTGGAGGCAGCTTCACAGAGGCCCTTGAAGTTGAGTTGCTAGAAGTCATAGGCCCACGCTGTTCCAAATGCAGCTGATCTGGAGCTGGCCAAAACCTCGGGTCCCTTGCAATATGCTTGCAGTGCGTTTGGCGGAAGCAACGACAGCAAAACGGCTGACCGGAGTGTTTCGAGCATTTCCCCATCAGTGAGCTGCAATCACCAGAGTGGAGAAGGCAATCAATGCTACTATGTATGCTATTTGTCAGCTTTGAAGCGTGCTTTGTGCCACCCCACCGAGGTGTTTCGAAGCTGTCCAAGCTGAAGAAAAGTGCTCCTTCTTTGCGAGAAGTTCGAAGCGCACTTCTGCGAGCACAGGATGAGGCTGGTGTGGACCTGAGCATGGTATCAGCCAAAATCAAAAGGGACGGATTTATTCAGAGTGCATGGACAGAAAGGTAGAAAAGCACAGTAGCTATTTCTTTTTCATGCACCTGGCTGTTTGATCATTAAATTGTCATCATCATTGTCAGTGCATCAACCTCTGATCACTACACTATTGTTTATATCATATCACAATGGTTCGAAAAGAACCATCGCTTCCTCAACGTTGTCATCGTTGTCAGAGCATATGGCCATTGTCATCATAAAATCAACATTGTTCTCGGGATTTTGTCATCACTAGCACAACATGGTCATCGGACTATGGCCATTGGTTTCGCAACATTGCCAACTATTGTCGTCTTGACTGCTTGATTGTTTTTTGTTCACGCGATCAAGCAGTTTGCAAGGTAAAGAAGAATTTGTCATCGTTCTTGCATGATCAACCACCGGATCGCATGTGTGTGTGTGTGTGGCACGTATGATGAGCGCCATCGCCCTTGCACCATGTTTTGGCACCACGTCACCATTGTCATGAGAACATTCTGGTTGTTTCACGATATTGTCATGTTGTCACAAATTACATGTCACTACTGGATTAGTTCAGCTTTGAGCACGTTCAAGATCGAGTGATGGGTCCCATGATTATTTTTAGATGTGGATGGGTCCCTTCAAAACTTTGAGCCGCCCTGCAGTTGACATTATAAAGTACTGGTAGAACGCAGACTTTTCCAGCACCCACCGTTTGAAGATCATTTCTCCTTACCCATGTCTGACCATTTCTGAGAGGCTTTCACGAGATGCTCCAACATCTATTTTGCGCTTGACCATACAAGATTCCACATGCACGACAATGACCACGCTTAACATATTCCCTATACCTTGCAGCTGAAGTGTGATGTGCCGCTTGGTGAAGTCCTTGCACCGTGCCGCATAGATGGCTTTGTGCCGGAACTATGCAGAGGCTGGCGAATGGTGTCCCCAACTTCATCCGGTCTCGCCTTGGTGCTGCTCACGGCCGGCTCACGCCGGGCTTGACGGATGCAAACTGGGACCGTCCCGCTTTCATTCACACGTGCACGGAGGCCGGGCGGGCATTGCTTAGAGAAGCCAACAATGTGGAGACATTGTTTGGTGACCGAACAGTACCTTTCCAAGACAGAGCACAGCAGTACCCCTTCCGATCTCGGGCCTAGTTTCCCTGTTTCAGAACTCGATTTTTGCGGTTTTTGCATGCTGTAATATTGCAGACATATGCAGACATAGACTAGACACAGTCATTCCTTGAGATTGGTAAGGTTGCCTGGTCCGCATTGGTACCGCTAATCCCGGTAAGGACCATCGTGGCAAGGAAGTGCAATAGTCAAATCGCAAGGAGAATCTGAGGTTTGGCAAAGCAGCTGAACGCTGAAGAAACCTTTGGGCTATTTTGGGCTCAATTTTTGGGACTGATTGTCAGTGTTGAATGTCGTGCGTTGGTTTCAAGCTTCATGCACCCCTTTTGACCGAGGCAATCCGCTTCGTTTCGTTAGGGGTTGGGTCAAACTGGTTTGGTCTACGGCGCACTGCTCGGTCTCGGGACTCGGGCCCCTTCCTCCTGGACATCTTCCTTGCCGGCCTGTCGGTGGGCCCTCTCCTCACTTTGGTGCTTGGACTTTGGCTTCTGCACCACCCTTTGGCCCCTTCCCCTGCTACTTCCTGAGTGGGTGAGCTGCTCACCGGACCGCCTTCAGGCGTACTTACAGTACTTACATGGAAGGGACCCCTCTTTGGCATCTTGATTGAAGTGATCAGATCTGCTGCTGGGCCTGAGGATGATGTAGGAGTGTGGTCATAGCGAGAGCTTTGGGGTAGGCCTCGGCTTTGGCACTGTGCCCTCATGTGTAGCTTTTGCCCAATGACCAGCAATCCAAGCCGTGTCAGAACGATCACGGACCTCTTGGGAAGTTCCTCCCAACCAGGAACAAAGCTCAATGCAATGAGCAGGCAGAGGAGGAATGCGAGAAGCCACAAGCTCGTACGATTGCCCAATGGAGAGGCCAGGAGCGGAAGATGGCCGGGGCGAGCCCGAAGTTGGTGGCTCGAAGCCATAGTTGACCAAGTCCCAATCGACCGTATCCGTATGAACCTCCTGCTCGGGGTTGTTGGAGCCACTTGCCCAAGAAGCCCGATTTGCCGCTGCCTCCAAGGTGGTTGCCAGAGCTCGATCCAGGCCGGTCCGGTCTGTGGCGCAGAAGGTCGTCTCTTCGAGCTGACGCCTCCTTGGGCACTTGGACGTGCTGCTGGCTGCCGCGGGTGACCTAGGCTGAGCCGTGCTTTCGCCCCGTTTCGCGCCTGCTTTTGCGCGTACAGTGTTGGCCTGTCCCCTCAGGTCCAGGTGCCACTGGCCCTGCTCCGAGGGGATCTCGAGCAGGTCTTTGGACGGCGCGGGTGATCGACCTGACAGGCAGTTCAAAAGGTCCGAGGGTTTTTCTTTCTGTGAGGGATCGCTTGCTGTAGGGACCTGTTTTGGTTTTCTCTTGGAGGTCTTTCTTTCTCTGCCGAACTTAGGCAGCGTGAGTCGCAGTGTATTTCACCCCCCTTGACTCGATCCACAACTTCTATTTTGCGCAGCCTTCACCATGAATTTTTCTAGTGAAGCATTTTTGAACCGTACGCCGTACTGCTGGGCATGGGAGTGCTTGCCACGGCATCTTTTTGACACGTTGGTTGATGAAGGGTTCTCTCCAAGACAATCGGATGGATGACACATCTGGGGGACAGCCAGCTTCCTACTTTCGTCTCCTGGTACATGGATACGACCCAGACGACCCTGACATCTACATGGCCCCAGGGGACTACCTGACTGCCCTGGACGACGTAGAACACATCCGCACCTTGCTATGGGACCTCATGGCGAAGGTCACCCAGGGCCCAATGACAGCCCAGTACGGCGCCCTCCAATACCACTACGACCGGATGGACCTACAGGCTTGGCGCAACCTGGCGGCGCCGCCTCCTCTCCTCCAGCCAGAGGCGACACTGGCGTCCGGGCCAGGTAGCCACCTTGGAGCCCACGACTCAGCGGCCACCTACGCTGCCGCTGGGCAGAGCGCCTGACTTTGCCCCTACGCGGAACATCTGCCCAATCTGGCCGCGGTGTTGGGAGACACAGACTTCCGAGTGGAACTCAAACATCTTATGGGCGATGCCTGTTTCCGCTCGATTCGCCAGCACTGCTTGGCCATCCCATGGAAGGAAGCCGACGTCCGCTGCCTCCTTAATCGGCTTCAACTGGAAGAGATCTCGCCCTACAAGCTCCAGCAGATTTGGCAGACTCTGAACTGGGAGGTCATTTGCGCCGTAGAGGAGGGGGCAACTCTTGGGGGACCGCCTGGTGCCTCTGGCCCAGCGGCCCCACAGGCGGCGGCGCTGCACGGACCTGAGCTTCTGCCCATAGACCGGAAGGACCTGGCCAGGGCTGAACAACGTGCTGGACATGATCTGCCGAAGGGCAGACCTGTTTTGGGAGTGACTCAAAAGCCGCGTGACAAGCTGCTCGAAGGCTTTGATGCTTGGTTGAAAGAAGAAGGGCTCAGCCTGAGCTCTACCCTTTATGTTGGCGAGCCCGACATCGAGGCTCTGAACGTGTTGCTGGGAAAGTTTGGGAGGCAGTTCAAGGCTGGACACTGATCAATGCAGCCTTTGGAAAGCGCTCACGGGTGCGCCGCTTGCTTCAGCCAGCTTGGGATTGTTGGCTATGCCAAGAGCCTCCATGCCATCACTTGGCATTACCTTGGCAAGCGTTGCTTTGCTTGCTCTCGACCTCATTGACTTTTTTGCAGGCATCGTTGCCTTATTCTGGGGAAGCCTGTGCCGTATTGGAGAAGCGCTCAATGCCGCGAGGCGCCAGTTGATTTTACCGCAAGATGTTGATTTTACTTCAGATTTTGCATTGCTTCAGGTTTCTGAACCAAAGATGAGGTTCAGAGCTGCTAGGCATCAGGTTGCCCGCCTAGACCAACCACGCTGCTACGCCCCGCTTTGGCCTATGTCAGGCCAGGCCATGAGGGGGGATTCCAAAAGCCCCTCGAGGCCGTTGGTTTGAGCCTGGACCTTGGCAGCCTCAGGTCTCGAGGAGCCTCGTGGCTCCTCGTGACCAGCGACGACTCTGAACTGACCCGACGTCGTGGCAGATGGTTGACCAGCAAGGTCATGGAAATTTATGTCCAGGAGGCATGGTCACTGCAGATTTTGCCTATGCTAGCTGGACGTGTAAAAGCTCGAAAATCCTCCGACGGACCCCGCCTTCCCTTCGATTCTGGACCAAGTCAGCCGACTTGCTGCCGCCGGTGTGCCAGAGTCAGCTTGGCGTTTGATACTAGGCCAGAGAGCTGTTCAGCTTGACAGGATGCAGGTGGGTGCTTGGATCGAGGCTGTGGAGGAAGAAGCGGGTGAAGGAGCCCATGGACCTGAATGGTCCCTGTGAAGACCCCACTTGGCAGTGGAAAAAAGAGCGCTTGATACACTGTCAATCAGTGTTGAATGTCGCTCGTTGGTTTCAAGCTTCAGCCTCCCCCCGGTACATACCCTGCTCTCTGACCTTGTTGGGTGAAGGAGCCCGTGGACCTGAATGCGCTATATATTGACTCCAGGATTTCGGTATGTTTGGCAACCGCCTTGGGGTGGGGACGGGCCACAACAAGGTCTTATTTCCGAGAGCACCTGAGCGAAGTGTTCTTCTTAACAATTTAACAGGGTCAAAACGATGACGATGATGATGATGATGGATCATCATCATCTGCATATTTTCACATTGCATATCTCTCTCATCTTCGCATCTTCATATCTGGCATTTGCATATCTGTCATTTTCACATATATATATATATCTCTCTCTCTCTCTCTCTCACTCGCGCTCGCTCGCTCGCTCCTTCCTTCTTTGTTTTCTCCCTTCTCTTTTCGTAAGTATTTTCTTTCTCTCATTAGGCCGGGGGGCAGTGGAAACGCAACCCTTTGCGGAGATCGTGCGTGTCAAGTGTCAAAAAGCTGAGGGAATATTGCGATTTGAAAGTCCACGGTGAGCCGTGTGCGTGTCAAGTGTCCAAAACTACTCAGGGAATATTGCGATATCAAGGTGGTGTAAAACGGAGTGTAAACGGTGGTTGGTGTAAAACGTGGTTTGGTGTAAACGCCGGTTGGTGTAAAGCGTGGTTTGGTGTAAACGGTGGTCGGTGTAAAACGTGGTTTGGTGTAAACGGCGGTCAGTGTAAAGTGTGGTTTGTTGTAAACGGCGGTCGGTGTAAAACGTGGTTTGGTGTAAACGATGGTCAATGAAAAACGGGGTGTGGTGTAAACGGCGGTCATTGTAAAGCGTGGTTTGGTGTAAGCGGTGGTCGGTGTAAAACGTGATTTGGTGTAAACGGTGGTCGGTGTAAAGCGTGGCTTGGTGTAAACGGTGGTTGGTGTAAAGCGTGCTTTGTTGTAAACGGTGGTGGGTGTCAAGCGTGGTTTGGTGTAAACGGTGGTCAGTGTAAAGCGTGGTTCGGTGTAAACGGTGGTCGGTGTAAAGCGTATTTTGGTGTAAACGCTGGTTGGTGTAAAACCTGGCTCGGTGTATACGGTGGTCGGTGTAAAACGTGTCTTGGTGTATACGGTGGTCGGTGTAGAACGTGGTTGGGTGTAAACAGTGGTCGGTGTTAAACGTGGCTTGGTGTAAACGGTGGTCGGTGTGAAGTGTGGTTTGTTGTAAACGGTGCTCCGCGGTGTAAAACGCGGTTTGGTGTAAACGGTGGTCGGTGTATAACCTTTTTTTGTAAACGGTGGTCGGCGGTGTAAAACGTGGTTTGGTCTAAACGGTGGTTGGTGTAGAACGTGGTTATATAGTTGTAAACGGTGGTCGGCGGGGTTTAACACGTTGTTTTGGATGGAGGCTCCCTTAACTTACTATTCAGGGGTCCATGTTACAGCCAGGAATAGTTACTCAGGAATAACTTTCTTGAATGTTCATCAGAATAATTTGCTTGGAGTCCCTGTGCCAGGGGGGTGAGGGTCACCTAGGAACAATAGTCATCACTAACTTAACCTTCAGCAATGCGTCCAACAATGACCTCACCCAATGCGTCCAACAACTTCCAACAACCACTTTCAACATTTTCTCCAAAAAATCCAACATCCACTTCCAACATCTTTTCAACAACTTCCAACATCCAAAATTGCACCCTATAGCATCCTATAGCTGAAATTATTCATACTCTGCTCCACTACCCTGGAATAATAAATGTTGGGGAATGTACCCCTATCCCAGAATATTTTTTATTACTCCAGGGTGACCCCAACGCGGTCCCTGCTGATGGGAGCCCCATTGGTTTGGTGTAAACGGTGGTCAGTGTAAAATGTGGTTTGGTGTAAACGGTGGTTGGTCGAAGTGTGTAAGTGTAACTGTCGTCGACGAGAAAGCGGACATAGGTAAAGTGTCGAATACGAAGCTGCAGGTAAAGTGTGTAACAGCTATCGAAAATGGAGATGGACGTTGCTAAAAAGTGTAGCCGTCCAAAGGGGAGGTGAATTTGCTAATAAGTGTGTAACTGTCGTCGAAAGCGAACGTGGATGTTGGCAAATTATGTAACTGTCGTTGAAAACGGAGGTGGACGTTGTTGTCACTGCGTGTAAGCATCGCCGGAAACGAAGGTGGATGTTAAAGTGTGAAAACGAAGGTGGAAATTGAGTCCGTGCCATTGGGGGGAAGGAAGCCATGCTGGTGTAAATTTGGCGTGTCGTGGGGCAGGGGGATGATTGGTGGCGCGCGGGACGGTTAATGTTACATTGTTGTGTTTGTATTTAGTCTGTTGTATACCGTGTAGCATTAGCAGCGGGACCACTAGAGGTGAATAGCACGGTGAAGCTGTGGGTTTGGGATTTTCAATGCCTGTGATATGTAGTTTGGGGTGCTTGCTACTGTGACGTTTATTTCCCTCATGTGGAGGCAAGTTTGCGCGAAACTGTGGAAATAGTAATGAAGTTGTTCCCTCATGGAGATCCATGCATGTCCTTTTTCACTGCTTTCGCGGCAGCCATCGTGCTGCTATGCTCTGCGCTTGGCCCATCGTGGGGGGACAGTTTTACAGTTGCAGCTGCAGTCAAATTTTTGTTTCGGAAACGACCGTCCTTGAGACCTTGGCGACATCATCTTTACATGGAAACTCTGTGGCTCGTGGAGCACGCGCGTCAGGAGTGGCAAACTGCTTTCGCTGGGGTTACCGGTGCTGTTTCTCTTTCTGTGTGCGCACGCTGAACGCTGTGCCCTGTGCTACATTTACCCCGTCTCTACAGTCAGAGATAACAACACTTCACACAGTTGTGTAGACTTTACACTCACAACCCTTCTCACCCTCATTCTCGCGCACACCCGAGGCGCACATCCTCCACGAGCCTGCCCGAGATGCCACTACAGCTTTGTAGCGAAACACAAAAAGGTTTTCTGCAGCACCCTGGAGATACATCACCTTGCAGACCATGTCCGAACACACAATTTTTCTCATGGATTGCAAACCATGCGTGCAAGCATAACCTCACAGTTCCGACAGAGCTACTATATATAGTGTGGTGTTGCACACTTCTGCACGGTGTTACGTATCTACCTTATATTTTCCTCCATATTTTCCACTTTTGTTCCCACCAAAAACCTCCTTTGTAGTTGCAGCTCTCTCCATCCCCTTCACTTTCTTTCCCTTGACCATCTTTCATTCTCTTTTCCACATGACTCACTTCCACTACACCTTAACGCTCTCGGCCATCCGTCGTCCAGTTTTGTAACGATTCTCATATACTGAGTGGGCATCATATGGGGTGGCCCACAAGCATGTGGCATGTTCTTTTTGCAACTGTTGTTCTCTTTTTGTTTTTCGATGCTGCCAACATCTTCTACATGCATGAATGCATGCATGAAGCCCAAATGTTGATGTGAGCCCACATTGCATGACGCTCTCTTTATTGGTCTCAACCTTCTCTGACAGGCTAGGGCAGAATCACAGCACGCATCTCCCGGAAGCCTCTCTGTCCTGGAGATCGTTTTGGGGCTGAAGGCCTAGGAGGAAGAGGAGAAGGAGGTTTAATATATGCAATTTGCTTTGTCTGTCCTACAAACCTGGCACGTTGTGCAGCCGATCCCATGACGCTTGTTGCTTCACAATGTGCGGAACGCATCCAGATGGAAGCTGCAACTGGTGGGCTCCAAAACAGCAGCAAGATCTATATAGCTTCCAGAGCTCCTACGTATCACTTCGCCAAGAAAGATGGAATGTGCTGCTTTGAGCTGGTGGTTGCTTCCAAGGTCTTGGCAGCCAGCCAGAGGCAACCTGGGTGTCGATGGGTTTTGTTGTCTATTTCATTTTCAGTCATACCAAGAGTGGTTTTGGGGAATGAGAAGCGTTCTGCGGTAATTTGACGCTCCTCTCCCCAGATGGTATGTGCTGGTTCGATAGCTTCCGTGCCATCAACAATGGAAGACTTTTCCACTTGCAGAGGTTTCAACCGGCTTCGCGAGCACAAGGTTTCACCTCAATATATATATATATATATATGTTGTCCAAGTCGGATGCAATTGTTGTTTCTAGTGTTACTGCAGTTTTCTCACTCACAATACTGCTGTTGAATTGACTAAAGCTTGGGCAACAACCCCCTTAGGTGTCCGTTGAGTTTTTATAAACACGGTTTTTCAAGGATGTTTTGAGCTTGAAGGGTCCACCGACACAGAACCGCCAGGTCCTTCGAGGTCGTGATGGCTTTTCTCTGGTTCGCGGCCACGGCGTACGTCGGTGGCTTCCGCGCGGCCGACGTGGACGCGGAGCGGAAGACGGAGGTGGTGGGCGTGGTCTGCCGCGGTCGGGAAGGCGGGAAGGCGACGGGTCCCGGTCGGAGATGGGTGGCGGGAAGTTGCAGACACGTTCTTTCTCTCGGTTGGTGGGATGGGACAGGATATTTACGTCTAACCTTGAGGGATGTCACGAAAGAAGGGTCTGTGTGCTTCAACGTTGGTAGGGGTTTCTAGAGGTGTAAAGCACACACAGCTGGGTTTCGAGCAGTACATCTTCGCATATTCTCCGGACGCGTCATATAAAAACCAAAAAACGCATTGGTTTGAACTTACATTGAAGTATCAACCTCCTTGACCAAGAAGGGATTGAACACCTGAGCGCAAAGCGCAGCATGTCAGGAGCAAGAACCCCAGAGCACCCGTGCCTTCAAGCACAACAGGCCCACGCTGGTGGGAGAATTGGTGTTGCAATCTCTGGCAGATCTCTTGAGCAATCCAGAGATCCGTTGCATGTCTCAGTGGTTGAGATGGTTCCCCTGATCGGTGCAACTCAGATCGAATGCGATGACTGCATGTGCAAGTTGCTGGTGGATCTGCTTCTAAACGTCCATGAGGGCACAGCAACCTGAAGCCGATTGACAGCTCCACAAGCCTTCCGGCAAGCTCAGGCATTCGCACCTTGGCATTTGCATGGATACGGGCTATCAGACGTTGATGCATGAGGATGGGGTCCTTCGGCTTGTGAACGGTCGCTTTGGCCCTAGCAGCTTCGGTTCACTGGTGACTTTGCCGCGGTGTGCCACAAACCTTCCGCAGTACCGCAGTGTCATCCAGATTGTTGACACAAGACAGACTTGAGTGAGCACCTCGTAAGAACTTCCACTTGTCATTATTCACTTACAATGTGCGACCATGGTATTGCCACTTGTGCCAGCCTGGCGGGCAATCCAAGCTCAAATCCAGCCAAATTTTTGGAATTTAACGTATAGAAAGCTGCTTTGTTGTTTATCCTGCAAGGCCCGCGAGACAGAAGCGCAGTCTGGTTTGCACACTCCATCAGTGCCTTTACATGATGACGTTGAGGATCGCAATGGATTCCATCCCAGTCCGCTCTCATCTTCAATCCTTTTGGTTTGCGACCACCAGGTGTTTTTCCTGAATTGTGAAGCTTGTCGATGCAACGCGTGTGCCTCTTAGCCCTGACTTGCTTGGTGATGTGGCCCTGCTGAGCACACGCTTGCATCCTGCTTTTCAAACCGCTTGAAGTTCTCGGTTGCGGAAGCATAACTTCCGAGGTGACCAGTCAGAGATCAGCGACAAGCTCTTTGAAGCGAGCATGTTGAGCCATGCTGGGCAAATCCTTGTGGGGTTTGGGCCAGCCAGAGGTAGAGTCGGTAGAGTCGGCAAAGGTGTGATGAGAGGAATCCATGTGAAACCCGATTCCTTTGAGCAGCGTAACGCCTCCAAACTTCAGAACCATTCTGGATCCTTGAGCAGCATAGATTGGTGTCGCTTCTCAAGTGCTGTCTATTGATGACGGAGTTTTTGTGACCAGGAGCAGCAGGGTAGTCATGACAAGGACAGGCCCATGCCTTGCGGGATGGATGCGGACCAAGTCAGAGCATCCCAGCTTCAGGCTCATTATACAATTACAGGGATTTCCAGGGCCAGGAAGGCTGATGTGAATCCCAAACACAAGCCCCTACCGCACTCGCATTCGATGGATCTACATTTCCAGATGAGGCAGAAAAGCATCCAACCTGGCTTTCGGTGTTCTTTGCACTGAGCTCAGGACACACGTCTCCTGATCATGCTGAACGCGTGCACACTTTAACCAATATGATACCGGCCCTCTAGAAGCAGAACTCAAAACACGCGGCTTTGCTTTTCCACCGACTCCAATTCATGGCTACGGCTCAAATCGTGGATTTGTAGCACACAGCAGCAGAGGATGAGTGTGCGCCAGTTGCTTTGCTCACGGTTCCTGTCATGTTGTGGCGCTCTAAGCATTCCAAGCACACAAATTGTGAAACGCCTCACCTTTGGTATGTGAACTATGGTTGTCTTCAGCCCTCTCATGTCCCCTGCTGTGTATTGAAAGCACTCTCTCAGGACCGACGGAGGTGTTGTGTGCTTGTACCTAAAATACAGTTCTCATGAAGAGCGGGTGCACTGCGTTGCAGCAATGCTGTGAGTGTGATTCGTGCATTTTGGCATGCCATGATTGCAAGAGAAACCATGTTCAGTAGTAGGGTCGACCATGTCAGGCACATGTATGCAAGCCTTTCAGAACTCGGTTGAGCAAGCCCTCAGCAGTCACGGAGCCAGGTGTGTCAAGTGCCACCGACACGATGTGCAGAAGCTGTAGACCATGTGGTTGAGCTGTCCTGTGCTGTCGCGCAGAACAGAGCGAAAAGAGCAAGCCCTGTGCTGAACAGCTCATCAGAGCCCTCTCCAAATGAGCGCGAAAAGAAAGCAGTATATAAAGCTTGAAAGCCTGGGAGAATGCTGCGTGCTGAGACCTCCCAGCCATTTCCTGCCCGGGTCTTCTGTGGCTTCCTGCCCTGCTCCGGGTCTTCTTCTGTTAGGAAGTAACAGCATGATTTCAGGAATTTTGGGGTTCCTTTTGCAGCTTCCAGGGACTCAAGCAATTTGCTGCTTCCTGACGGACTGTCAATGTTGGCAAGGGAAGTAAAAAAGCCATTCATCCAACCCACAAAGTCTGATTTGCACTGGAGAGGTTGGGTTTCCTGTGTAAGAGCACCAAGAACCAGCAACTGTTGTCCATTGGTGTAGAATTGAAATCCCTGACCTATTCATGACGCAAATCCGGCGGACTCTGCACTTGATCACTTGATCCATGCCTTTCCTTTGCCATGCTGCCTTTCCAAGTCGGTGGATCCAGGTGGCTCGCGCAGAGAACGTGAGTAGAAGGATGCAGGTCCTGGGTAGTCCTGATAGAGTGAGCGAATGAGAGGTGAAACTGTTCGGGCCTTCTGCCGCTGCCGCTACAGAGATAGGGACTGGGACTGGGCCACTATGTTTCGTTGGGAGACGAAGCATTTCACACACTGCAGGGTCGCAAGATGTCAAAAGGCTGCGGTGAAGAGTCTCAAAGCGTGCGAAGTGTATAGGAAGCAGTCTCCAGAGGTACAAGTGCAAAACCTAACCAAAGCGAGACAACAAGAAGCTTTTTCTGCTGCTGTGTTCCACCTTCCCCTTCGTCATGGACAGCCTGAGGAAAAGAAAGTGGTTGGTTCTAGTGACTTGGCTGGCACAGACCAAGACCACTTTGATCAAGAAGTTGGAGCCAAACCCTCCGAAGACCTGGCCCTCTTGCAGGCTTGCCACGACTTCTTGAGAGCGTTTGAGTACAAACCCCGTGTGGCGTGTCTTGCTTGTTAAGTCCGAGCGTTCCACTATGTTCCACTTCCTCCGTGTCGGGGTCGGGGTGTGGTAGCAGCTTCTGTACTCTGTGCAGGTGTTGCGAAAGCAACATGTTATGGCCATGGCCAGTTACAGCATGCTTAGACTCTGCTTAGACATGAGATGTGACATCAGCTTTTGCCTGAGAAGATTACTTGATGCCAAGTCTGTAGGGACAAGTGCAGAGAAGTGCATGCAACAGATGTCAACGATGTTCTTTTTGTGTTTGAAAAGACGAGAAGGGTGGAGCGCCACTGGGGACATTTGGGAGGGTGGACAGATTGGGACAACATGGGTAGACTGGTTGATGGGTCGCCGCGATCCCAGCAGACTGGGACCTAGCACCGCTATGCTGCGGCAGAAGACACCTGAGCTTCCCATCATCTTAAACAGACGCTCAGTGATTTTAGTTCTGCAAAAGACTCCGAACAGAGAACTAGGATCACGGTCGGCTTCTTTGACTCCCTGCAGTAGCAAAGTCATACATCAGGAAATCACAAAGTGCAGCGAAGCCTACAAAGACATCTTTGGTTGGCGCGATACGAGTGACTCAGCCCTTTTTGACTTGGGCATACCGCGGTGGGTTGGCATTCTGGAGCACATTGGAAGGTCAGCACGTGTGCAGCTATCAGTACTTCCAACGCCTGGAAGGATGTGTGACAGTGGACCCAGCTTG
Source organism: Durusdinium trenchii (assembly GCA_963970005.1). NCBI lineage: Eukaryota > Dinophyceae > Suessiales > Symbiodiniaceae > Durusdinium > Durusdinium trenchii. Next base: position 133,743 of record CAXAMN010008891.1, read on the forward strand.
TAGGTGAGCTCGAGGAAGTACAATGCTGCTACTTGCCTGCACTCGGAACGAGTGCCTGCACCTCCAGCAGAAGTACAGGATTCAACATTCTGGCTGCTTCCTTCAAAATTGGTTCAGTTGTGGCTCTCTCGGTCTTGTGTGTTTACTTCTTGTATGGCCAACCGCAAGAAGCACTCCACATGAAAGCTTTGTATAGAGTCTGCGGTCGAGCTACGAGGAGCACTTCCAAACAGCAACCTGGAAGCACTTGACTTGATCTTCAGACCCACAAAGACAAAGTTCTGTGAGGGTACTTGCCGTGTTCCTCATTTGCTTCGATTCCATCTTCAAGTGCCCAGCTCAGTGGCCGTTGAGTGCCGGTGCCCAGCTCCCATTAGCAAATGTGCCTTGACCCACTGCACCACGCAAGCCGGCAACGCTTGGCAGCTGGGCTGGCTTTGCACCCAGGTTGAGAAGCCTTGTCAAAAGGATGTTGATAGCAAGCCACCAAGGTGGATTTGCTTTCTCAGCCAGTATTTGGCCGTGTCAGCTTTGGCCTTCTTGGAAGGTCATTCCAACAAGGAGCAAGCCCTGGGCTCATGTCAGCTTGTGAGAAGACCAGCACCAAACGCACCTCAGAAAAGAGCTAAGGCCATAGTTCTGACAAACGCACCTTTGATGCCTCCTAATGGCTGTTCGGTGGGTTTTGGATCCTTCATCAACGTGGTGAAGACCACGAAGACCATTACGTGAGCAGCTCAGTAGAACCTCTAATTGGGTGTGAATCAGACGGCGTTGACGTCGATGAAGCTGTCATGGGATTGCTGCATGGGATGGCTTGCTGCATGGCCGTGTGCCAGGTATTCCCTCCAGGTTTCACGAACCCGTCATGACATAGCACCGCAGGCTCGAGGACTCGCAATTGTGAAGCCTGAACCATCATGAAAGAACCAGACCTTCAGTGCCACAAGACAAATGCACCCTGCACTGTCGTAGATCTTTCCATTGCACCCTGATGTCTCAGTTCTCTACGCTCTGCCAAGACAGGATTCAGATCATTTGGCTTCTGGGACCCATGGTTTTCTTTGAAGCAAATACCAGAGACTAGCCTGCCAGAGTTATTTGACCTTGCAATCGATGGATCTGCCATGTGGGGAAACACTTTGCAAGATTCACAATTGTCCGACTTCGAGGATGCGACCAACCGTGCTGAGGTTGCAGCTGTCCCGAAGTCCATCCCTCTCCCACATTGGCCACGTTTTTGGTGTGTCCACAAGACCAGTTGCAAAGACCTTCGTGCGTGTCAATGATTTTGAGGCAGGTGGGCAAAAGCCTTTTGGAGCATCCTGCCGCATGGATGCAGACTCCTCCTGCTTCCAGCATGTTCCTGTGAGTTGCCTGAATAAAGGCAGAAACAAAGGGCTTGCAAGTCGTTTCAGTCTGCCAACATTGATGGTAGCCTCGGAGTGCTGGCAGTCTGTTTTTGGACATTCTGCTGCAACCTTGAATCATTGAATCAGTGAGAAGACCTTTGAATTGTTAGTGTCTGTGCCTCAAGCAAAAAAACTAGGTTTGAGCACAGATGCATTTTGTGGATAGGTGGTGATATCTTAATCAATGACGATGTTGCCCCTGTAGATGTCCCTGTGCCATTTCGCGAGCTCACTTGACCTTAAAGTCTCTTGCTGCCTCACGCAAACTGACCAAGGCTTGCTCACGCAGACTGACTGTTCGGCCGACCCACATTGCTGGGAGTCTAACAGGAGTGAACTTTTGAGCATTCCTCAGGTCAAATTCGACGAGATGTTTTTACTGAGAACAGGCTACCTTGAGACCTTCTGGTTTGCTTTGTCCAATACTTAGACTATGTCGAAAGGAGGCTTATGCTTCAGGAATGTGCACTACCAACAAAGATAGGATCAAGCCCTCTTGTGCAAACTAGAGGGCAAAGTAAAAGCCCTGAGCTCGCTGGCCTTGTTCTTGCCCCACGACATAATGTTGACAACCTTTTGGATGATCTCGCTTGCTTCTGTTCTGAAAGAGCTTTCTCTCCAAAGCAGGAAGTATGCAGGCAGGATTGATTCTCTTCCTTGAGAGTGTTGGCACCCAAGGCAAAACGGGTGCTTGGGTTCCAGTTTAAGGCAGTTGCTGCAAAAAGCATTTCGGACAAGCCTGGTAGAAGCAAGGCCAGTGCCATTTCGCTCCTCCTTCTTCCGGCTCTCCTTGCCAAGCTGCTTTACATCTGCAGCTCCAGAAACAGCGAGCCTTGGGTGACCACATGATTGACCAGCTGTCAGATCAGCCATGTGCCATCAGCCATGTGACAAGCTCTTTGCAGCCCAAATCCGGATCAGATTCAGGGCGAGCTTGTGGATAGCACGCACACATGGAACGGGACGGATCGCTAAGGGGTACCCAAACTAGGTTTTCCCGCAAAGCCCATGAGAGAAGTAAGTCATAAGGACATATAAGGACCCTATTCTTCGTGGCTGCTAGCTCCAAAGTGAGTCAGTCATGCAGCTGCTTGAAGCATGAAGCTTGCTGTGCGGTTTTCAGCATTGCGTTGGAGAATAGAAGATGCGTGGACTCTTGTTGTTCAGCCAGTTGACAGCAAAGCAAACGCACGACACCCTGATTGACACGGCGATAGCTTCCAGCATGAGTAGCAAGACATTTTTCCAACAATGACCATGATCCCACACTAGCTGGTGCAAGGGTTCGTTGATGTCAAAGAGCCAAAGAGGTGCATAAACGCCCGTCGAGTGCAAAACTTGCCATGGCTGCCATTGTGAGTTCAGCCAGTCCCATCGTGTGCACCTCTCAAGGTTGTTGATCAATCGTGTGGTTGCAGGATACACGGGCAAAGTTGACATCAGCCCGTCTTACGTCAATCTTGTTCAAAGCAAGTCCACAAGACCGCGCATCAGTCTACGCGTGTCAAGCCAGCGAAGACTCCGGACGCGAAAAAGCTTGGCCACCAGTCAAGGTTGCCAGCCAAGGCTGCAAAATTGTAACCTGGCACACAGATGCTCGATTGAGCTTGATTCAAGTAAAGACCTAAAGAAGAAGACCTAAAGTACGGTGAAGCCAGTGAAACAAAGTACACAAATAAGCCATGCAAAAAATGGCAAGAAGCCATGCATTGTCCAGCCATGCGTGTGGCATCCTTGGTAGATGTGGCAGTAATGACCAGCAATGTCCCGCAGTGCAGTGGTGTCTTGAAGCTCCCAACGCCAGATGGTCTGGATTCACCAGCCAATAGAAGCCCAAGTGAACAAAGGATGTGCAGGCAGGCAACAATGTATGCTCACTAAGACTATAGCTCAAGCATGGTGACAGGAACATCCTGCTGGCGGCTGGCTCAAGCATGGTGCACCCAACTCATACCGCAAACTCGGTGACTGGATCCCGCACGAAGCGAAGCTGAAAGGATGGACGGACCGAAGCTGTTTCGCGAACCGAAGCGTTCCAGCTCCGCAATGCGACGTCGGCAGTATGTGTGATTTGGCACTGGCATCTGACAGGCCAACTGGTATCCACCGATCGCCAGCGAGTGTGATTGAGACGGCTCGTGAATCCATGCGGTTGGCAGAGTGGCTCCGGCTCGTGCATGGCCGTTCGATCGGCGGGAGCTCGGCCGATGTTGCAACGAGTTTGATCCTGAAGCCGTTGGTTTTGCTTGAAGGTTGCGTCGTGATTCCTCAGACATCCCAAGGGCAGGTGCAGGTCACAGGGCATGAGCTTTAAGTCGGGAGAACGTGAGGTGGACCTGATGGAAAAACTGCTGCCGCACTTTGCTGAGTGTAGAGCTCAGCTGCAAACTTCAGTAGCAAAGGAAACAGAGATTGTCTCATGACACATGTCGACGACGTGGCATTGACATCACACAGAACTGACTAGCCAAGCTAATCGTGATGACTCTTCAAAACCACATTTTGACGCAACGAGCTCTGTGAGAGTTCCTGGGCTCGACCAGGACAGGCAGAGTGGCTTGAAGATTTTGTTTTCTGAATTCCTAGCTACTTCGGTCAGGGAACATCATAGGGTCAGAAAGAGAACCCATGTGTGCGAGGTTGGAACTCTGCGTGCTTTCACGCTTGCCTGTATCGAGAAGCCACTGACTGTTGCCGGTTCTCTATATTGGAACTCTTGCAGTTGACTGACAGTCCATAGTCAGTGAGCCAGTGAGCAGTTTCTAAACTGCAAGCGGTCAATGATGGACAGCAACCACAGTCCTCTGCCGTGAATGTGACGCACTGCCGAAAGTGGCAAGCTCTGGCTCTCTCCCAGCTGCCCCGCAGGTGTGTCCATGTGCAATCTGCTCCCCAAATGTTGACTGCTCTAGTTTGTTTAGCTTCCATGCACTCAAAAGGTCTTTGCAACAGCAGGTCTTTGTCGCGAAGTGGAACGGAAGACTCGAGCCTCGCGGTCCATCTCACCCGACGGTTCGAGCCTGACGGTCGCGACGATCTCGCAAGGCTTGGTACACTCACTGCACCGGTGGGAATGTCTTGTGAAAGAAAACGAAGTTTTCTGCTGGACAAGTTGAGTGGCAGCTGGGGTGGGGCCATTTTGGCTCAAGAATGAGTGCTGCCACCATGCTTTTGACATGGTGGTGGCTTACGCACCTCGCGTGCAGCCATGTTTCCTGCCGCAGCTGCGGCGGCGGCGATGGAGCGGGTGTCCGACCTGACTGGACACTTCCAGGTCAGCGAGGAGTTGTGGGCGGCCTTCATCCAGGAGGTGGGGTCGCCTGGTGGTGGCCGCACAAGTGGGGTTGGTCTGGAAGCTGGCGAGGCGCATCATGTACACGAAGGGTGGGGGCCTTTGGGACGACTGGATGGAAGAGGGCCCATGGGAAGCCAGTTCGAGCTCCTCACCTTCGAAGCGACCTACGACTACATCCAAGAAGGAGGACAAGGACACGAAGGAAAGACATTGAAGTTTACTCAGGTTCTGGACCAGGGCGACGACGGCGAATTCGAAGTCCTCAACGAGGACGACAAGTTGCTCCTCCTGCAGAAGTACATCAACACGACGGGGTCAATGCCCGAAGAAGAGGAGGAGCCTACGATCGAGCAACTCTCGGCTTTGAAGAAGAAGTTGAGCCTTGGGAAACCACCCTATGCGGACTTCGGGGTGTTCGTACCGTTCGGCAGGAAGGCATTGAGAGCTTCGAAATAATACCGGACCTGGGTGCCCACCGCGGACGGCTACGTGTCGAAGGAGTTGCCAGGTCCATCGAACTTCACCCAATGGCCCCACTACATGGGTACGAGTTGTTCGTGGAGAAGATGGTTCGCTTGTACCCGGACGCCTGGCATTTGGTGTACGCAGCGGACGAGATGGCCAGGAGCGAATTGCTGTCGAGACTACGCTTAAAGATCAACATGGGCACGAAGGAAGGCAGGGCTCCTCCAACCCCGGAACATCGACGGGAACATCGAGGAGGGCGCGAAGGAAGAAGGAAGGAGGAGACCCCCGTGACGTCGAAGAGAGCCAGAGAGGAGGACGAAGAGCGGAGGAGCAGAGGGCGCGAGAAGAAGGCGTCCACGGGGCGGAGACGGTCGAGATCGCGAAGCCGAAGGAGGAGAAGCGGAGACAGGAAGAAGGGCGTTGAAGAGGAGAAGACAAAGAAGGACCAGAAGGTGGGAGACATGAGATGGAAACCTGGAGGGGGAAAATATGGCATGTTGCGGGAGGAAGTGAAGAAGGAACAAAGACTGGACCAGCAAGACTTCGTTGGGGGCATGAAGAATCCGATGGAAACGGTGGAAGGTTTGCCGCCCCTGCAGAACTTGGGACGGAGGATACTTGGGGCCTGGGAGCGATATTGCACGAAGTATTCCCAGGCGTTGAAGGTGGGTGAAACCTATGGTATGCCGGAGTGCGTGCTGGAGTGGCGATGGATCGAGAAGTGGAAGGAGGAACTGAGGAAACTCACCGGAGCGAAGGGGGCGGCGAAGGTCAAGCTGACGGAGAAATGGTCCTATGAGTGACCCTTGGACTACAACCTCTTCGAGGCATGGGGCCGCCGTGCCAACGACCCGGAGACGGAAGTCCACAAGTGGATCAAGGAGGGGGTACCACTGGGGATTGAACTACCCATCAAGTCGTGTGGAATATTCCCACCAACGTTGAAGGGCGACGAATTGCAGGAAGGAGGTGAACTACAGGCAGCACAGGGCTTGAGGGCTGTAGTGGAACAGGAGGAAGACGCTAAGGTGGAAATCGATCGACTCATCCACTGTGGCTACGCCGTCAAGGTGAAGAAGGAGGAGGCGGAGAGGAAAAGTTTCAAAGGGACGACTATATCCAAACTGGCAGTGGCCGAGGAGGAGAAGGGCCATTGTTTGGCCCCAGCTCTCGATGGGGACCACTGGCTGCTGTTCGTGGCCTTGTTGTTCGGCTACAAGACGGCGCCACTTACCTGGAGCAGGGTGGCGGCTTTGGTGGCCAGGCTGGTACAGTCGATACCGGCAGAAAGAGGGATGCACCAGGTCTATTTGGATGATTCCTTATGGGTACTGCGCGGGACCTTGGCCGCAAGGAACAGTACACTGGCCTGCATCCTTACCACCATGGCCGCCCTGGGCCTGAAGCTCTCACTGGCGAAAGGAGAACGATCAGCTGCAGTGACTTGGATCGGAGTGAACTTTAAGCTGGTGGCTCGACAACCTGCTGGTGACATTGCCCGAGCGGTTCATGGATGAGCTCCAGAACCACTGCAATCCTGGGAAGGGAAGGGAATGATAGGGGGCACCGAACTTCGTAAAGCTGCAGGCCGAGTAGCATGGCTAGCAGGGGTTTTACCTCGTGCGAGGTGGGCCACAGCCTCCTTGTATGCAGCCCTCTACAGCCACGAGTCGGACGTCGCCACGGGCAAGGAAGCAGAGAGGAGGGCGCAGCGGTCAGACAATCGCCCCAAAGACCACTTGATACCGATCAAGAGGGTGGAGAGGGCAAGAACATGGCTGTTGGCGTACTTGGCGGCGGCGAAGGAACGGCCAATCAGGAAATACAGCCTCTACAAGAGCGGGAAAGCGGAGGTGTCCATCATGACAGACGCATCTCCGCAAGGTTTGTGGGCTATACTCATTGTGAATGGCAGGGCGACGAAGGGATTGGCTTCCCCGGTAGGGACGTTGGACATTGGGTGAATCCAGTTCACAGGGGTTGGTGGAGACTTTAGCCATCCTCGTGGCCCTCATGCACTGGGGAAAGCTGCTGCTACAGTCAGTGTGGCCGTGAACGTCCAATCCGACAGCGTGACGGCCCTGCCCATAATGACCCAACGGTTTTCGAATTCCAGCCCAGGGCTCAACTTCCCGGGTGCAGAGCTGGCGGTGGTCTCTGAATCCTTGGGCCTCGCCGATTTGCCCATACACCTGCCAGGCACAGCCAATAAGGAGGCCGACTTTCTCTCTCGGCCGGACTGTTGGGCGAATACCCCCCCTTATTGCCGGAAGCATTGGCGGGGATTCAGATCGAGACGCCTATTGAGCGGACGACTGATTGGTATCGCCTCAAACCTCCAGGTCCAGACGAAGCAGACTGGCAAGGTTCAGAAGCTTTGCTGGCTGCCTGGGCAACCCGTTAATACGGCAGCCATACAGGCCGGTCCAAAAAGGGTGAAGGTAAAGGAAGGGAGAAAGGGAAGGGCATCCAAGGACGGTGGACCTAGTAGGACCAGGTCGGGGTTTTTCGTCGACGGTCGGGCGTCGGTAGTTTTCGCCGGCTCAAATGGAGGTGGCTTTTGGCGCCCCGGGAACTCCCCTTCGTAGAGGCTGAGGGGGTCTGGACCTTATCGTGGCCGGCCTACTTGATTTTCTACCTCGTCGGCACCGGGGATCCTTTGCCACCTCGGAGCCTGCTGCTACTGCGTCCGCGTGTGGCAGCAGCAATGGGAGCAATTTCATCTTCTGCGGGATTCCCCATGGAGGCTTTGGTGGGCAGAAGAAGGGAGAGAGACCTCAGAGGACGAAGATTGGGTAGAACCGTGGAACATGGATCAGGAGATGGACCATTCCACGACTCCCCCGATCAACGACATCCCAGATCAGGAGATGAGAATTCGGCGCAGGGACACTGGCAACAGTTCGATGGACGATCAGCCAACCCCCGAACACTGGAGAAGATTGCTGGACAGGATGGCGACCCCTCCGAAGGACTTATACCTTCCCCTCCACCTTCCTGGACTACGGAGCTGGACTCGCAGGGGGAGGCTTCAGCGGAGAGGACTACCGGGGGAACCTTCGAGGATGTCTTCACCCCCACTGAGGGAATCGGTGAGGGAAGTGGGGGACATGGTGTGGTTGGTCACGAGAAGGCTCAATACGAAGGACAACTGGCAACTATGACGGTGGAGGAAGAGAAGGAGGTGGTTTTGGCATCAAATTCACGAGAATTTGCATTTCCTCCGTGGCCGCCTGGGTTGGAAAGGAGCTCAGTGTGGAATTCACAACTGGCGGGGGAGAATCCGACCGAGGAGGGCGCGCAGGAAGGGGGTCTGCTTGGCTTCTTGAGAAAGGGGACCAAGAGGAAGATGGACGAGATTGAGAACACGAAGGAAGAGGAACATCGACGCCGCCCACATGGAGAGCAGGGAGACAAAGTACCTCGGGGCGGCGAAGGGAAGGAAGGCCGTAGGAAGAAGGAAGCAGCTGGGAGGAGACTTGACCTACCTCGATTGCGAGTGAACAGAACAAGTACAACAAACGGCCAGAAGCGCAAGTGGAAGACGGCCATACAGACTGCTCGGAACTTCAGGGTTGAACAAGAACAAGAAAGATTCCGCGATGTCGGACTTCAGGAGGGAATACTACACCAATTCTTCGAGGAGGGCAAGGGCATCCATCAGGAAGACGGTGGAGAAGATCCTGGAGAACCTGGGGCTGAAGGAGAAGGAACAACGTTGGTCGTGCAGTACGATGGAACAGTTGGGCACCGTGCTGAGGGACTCTGACTACAAAGCGGGGGTGGCCTACTTGACCGAGTACAAGCACATGTTGATCGAAGCCGGAATCTCATGGTCGCATCTACTACAGAAGACGTTTGGACAAGTGGCAAGAGCCATCAATCGAGCAAAGGGCCCGGCAAAGAAGGCAGCCGAGGTGGAAGAGCGGAAATGGCATGAAGCCTGCAGCATGGAGACCAACGAGACGGCGAAGGGAGTAAGTAGTCCACAGACCGGCTTTGTTCGCAGTAGCCACCGTGTGGATGTTGAGGGAGGTGGAACTGGCGGCGATCCACAAGGAGGACATCCTCATCGACGAGAAGGAAAAGCTGGTGCCCTTGACCTTGAGGCTCACCAAGACGGATCAAGAAGGGAGAGGTTTGAGACGCACACTACAGTGTTGCTGCCCAGGAGAATGCGGATGGGACGAAACCTGCCCATTTATGATCACGAGAACAGCCTTGGACCACATCCCTATCGAGGAAGACAAGCTGGTACATGGCGACAAGGAGGAGGAGGTGACGAAGGGACAGATCGTGGAAGCTTGGAGAAAATTGTTTGGAAGAAGAGTGTCAGGCCACTCGGGAAGGAGATCAGGTGCTTTGCAGTACATTCGTAAAGGATGGCGTGTACCCCAAGTGGCCTATCTGGGAAGATGGAAATCCAACGTCATCCTCGAGTACGCCGAAGAGGCATTGGACAGCATGCCTGTCAAAAGTCGGAGAGAACAGCCACCTCGAGCAGCAGTACAACAAGAACCGAAGAGAGAGGTGAAGATTGTGGACGAGTCGAAGGTAAAGGAGATAACTAAAGAAATGGAGTCGAGGATGAAGAACGAAGTGGAGAAACTAAAGGCAGCCCAAGACAAATTGGAAGAATCCCTGGAAGGTGGGAGAAGATGTCTGCGAAGCATCAAGGTCTTTTGCCTCCCACCGTGATTTCAAAGAATGGCACCATCCATGAGAACAAAAGGCAGCCCATTGCATCGCCGGCGATGAGCTGGCGTACCAAATGTGGCTGGCCCTATGGTGCTTCAAATTTTGCTTTTGGCACGGACCCTTCGACTATCACTTGCTTGCAATGCCTCACCATCGCGCCTGGCAATGGAAAAGTTTGGCAATGGTGGGGCATGATGACATGCAAAACAAACTGAGGATTTCAGCAGCGGAAAAGGCTGAGCGATTAGCTATTGGGTGGTAAGATGCCACCATTGTCGTGAAAGAAAACGAAGTTTTCTGCTGGACAAGTTGAGTGGCAGCTGGGGTGGGGCCATTTTGGCTCAAGAATGAGTGCTGCCACCATGCTTTTCCCACCCACCCACTGCCAGAAAAGTTTGGCAATGGTGGGGCATGATGACATGCAAAAACAAACTGAGGATTTCAGCAGCGGAAAAGGCTGAGCGATTAGCTATTGGGTGGTAAGATGCCACCATTGTCGCGAAGAACAACGGTCATCGAGTGCAAATCAGACTAAACAGATGCGGAAGCTGAAGTTGCTCACTCACTGTCCTGCAGTGCCCCAAAGTGCCATCAGTGCCTTGTTCTCTTTGAAGCTTCCTGGAGTTTCAGGAAGACCAGCATGGATCTCAGCAATTGATTCTGTAACAAAGTGCTAAGTTGGTACGCAAGCAATGTAGACCTTTTTCAGCTTGTTTTTGAGTGGCGCTAAAGACCAAAAGCAGCAGGTCCGGGTCTGGAGTCCAGTTGCAAAGTGTCAGACGGACAGGCGCCTCACAGTTGCCAATTGATTATTTGGTGACCCTCCTTGCTGGTGATAGTGACACGCCACAAGTATCTCCTGCCTTTTCTGATATTCGCCTGAAACCATGGTAACTTGGCCGACGACCCTGCTTGTGCGAGTTCCGATGCAGCATGAACATGATTATTACGTATGCCTGCGATGGGCGCGCGCAATGCATTCGGCAGAACGGACCATTTGCAGATCACCGGTGCCTTGGCAACCTTTTTGTCCTGAAGAATCAGAAGTTGACAGTTGACACGTTTCTTTTGCTTTTTGCAGCTTTGTGGATTTCACTGCCCACTTTGCAAATGTTCAGATTTGATGGTGCGATTGCAATTTCCCCATCACCTATCAATCTGATAGGACAAACGCAGGAAACCACTTGTTTAGCAGCAAGATGAAGTCCAATTCCCCCAAACATCTAAAAACCAAATGAATGGGGCGAGAGCTTCTTCAAGGAAGCTTCCCCTGCCTAGTAGCTACCTCTACTAGCTACCTAGCTACTACCTCTACGGCCTACCCCCCCGGGCTTTAAAAAAGATCATCTTTTTGCTGAACCTTTTCCGGTTCCAACAGGATCCCTGATGACCCGATGGGAACATGCGGGAACACATGGTGTTCCGGTGGGGAGAAAAACATGGGATGGTTGTGCAGCCGGGGGCTTTTGGGATTTGGCCTTGCGAGTCATCGGAATGTCAAGCTCAATGATATATGATATATATATATACACACTCAAAACACACTCCTAGGCATCCAACCCTGTGGATCGAGCGGGCTTTTTCCTGCGACGTCGAGTCGCGAAATGCCCTGTGGTGAACGGAAGTGCACACAACCCTGGAAAATCAGGGACCACACCAGCGCCGGTAGCCAGCGCTTGGCTCTTTCCGGCTTAGCTTCCAGACTACATGCAATTTATACATACACCTTTCCACCACACAACGCAGCGGCAGCGGCTGAAGAGCTTATCCGGCTGTATGTCCACAAAGGACATGATCCAACAGCACGCCGGCGGTTTTTGAGAAAAAGAGTACGATGCCACCGTCTCACGCACTTGCGCCGACTTCGGCTTTCTGTGTGTGTCAACCCCTGTTCCAAAGGGTGCTGCCTTCCTTTATCTTTCAGCTTTGCAAGCAGGGGGCTGGAGTGTGCTTCAGATGTCTCCAGCCAACGAAGACGCATCTGTCGCACGGTGATATAGTTCTGGGACGCCAGAACTACGTACCTGCTTGTTCTTTCACAAGCTGTTACTCCACTTTTCCAACTTTTGATTCATGGTCCTTCATGCTTCCGCCCAAAAAACAGGTCCCCACGGCATTTTTCAGCCGCCTGAGAGTCACAGTCAGCCGCGCGAGGGAAACACTTTTTCAACATTTCAAGTGACCTGACTCATTCGCCTTGCTGTTCCATCACCTTCCTTCTCAACTTGGGAATTGAGTTAACAGCCAACCAATGTCAGAGTGTGTCAAGCCCTGTACCAAAGGGTTTTACTTTCAGTCCGTTAGAAGCAGGGGGCCAGCGGCCGACAAGCAAACGCTGGCTAACAAAGCTATGCTTGTCGGTGGATGCACAGTCTGATCAACTGTGTGTACCTGCGACCAACTTTTGCCCAAGCTGTCTAATCCGCTCGGTTTGATTCATGGTGGTTGCATGTTACCTCCCCTAAACCTTTCCTTTGCCGCCTTCAGCTGCCGCGCGTTCGTGAACTGCAGATGTGCACAAAACCATTGTTGAAACATCTTCAAATTCTTGGACCTTTCGCCTTGCCGTTCCTTCGCCTTCCTTCCACGTGGGAATTGAGTTAACAGAAAACCAATGTCAGAGTGTGAACCGCTCAGTCGTCCCACTTGGGCGCTGGGTGTGATCCGCGTCACAGGGGCGCTGAATTCATGCTGGAAATCGTGTAACCGACTCACCTCCTCCACCGACTTTTCCATCCTCACTTTCATAACTGAATTAACAGTTTCTCGAGCCGCCGGGCTTGTACGGTTTGGACCACATTTCAACGCACGCTTCTCACGCCCACTTCGTTTATTGCAGCCGGATTTGAATTTCAAGAATGTACAGATTCACACTTTCCATCACGCTAGGTTTGCCATTCTGCATTTCAATTTCACACTTCAGCTTGCAGTCACGCCGCTGATCCACTACCCATCGTAATAGCTCATTCCACATTCTCACCTATCACGCTTTCCTTTTTGCTGCCGCCGCGCCACGCCGGGGCCATTCAAGCAGCCGCTTGGGAAGAATACGCAAGCATTTCGGGCCATGCAATATCCCTGGCCTTTTCCATACGCACCGCAACATTATGCACCACAACCTCAGCCTCACACAGCACCAACTTTCTATCCAATTCCACAACCAGCCACCACGATACCACCTCAATTTCCACAACCTACCATGCCACCTCAACCCACGTGGCCAACTACCAGTCCATTTCAGCAGCCAGCGACACAACTATCACCACCACCACCACAACCGACTTTCCCTGTACCCCACGCACTGCCTCCACAGGACCCTATGCTCCACTCAACTCCTCCAGCAACACCGCTTCCGCCCTCAACTCCAGCTCCTCAATCTACTCCGATCAGAACTCCAGCACCTCAACCTACTGCTACAACCGCACGAGCACCTCCACCTTCACCTTCACCTTCGATACCATCAGTTGCAGCACTGCGGACCAGCAGACGCAACCGCCTTCTACACCAGTCGGCTCAGCCCGTTCAGACACTGCCGACACCACCCATGCAGTGGACTCATTACCCCGGCCACCTATCGCGCCGGCACCACCACCTTCACGCCCAGAGAAAAAGCGCCATTGACACAGGCGACACGGCCGTCGCAGACGCCGCGCCCGCAGAGGGCGTTCTGCCACCAGACATCGCACCCACAGACATCACCACTCAGCACGCCGACGACGATCTCCTTCTTCTTCCTACTACTCCTCCCCCAGCAACCCATCACCCTCACGCTTCCTTACTTCCCAACACGGACTATCAACAGCAGGACTCTGCCTCAAGACAATCAACACCCACTTATCCCACACATCCGCCAGTCCGCAGAGTCCTCAACAAGTGGCAAGCTCCACCACATTTCCACCAGAAAACAAAACAAGAACAAATTGAAATCTGGATGGACTACCATGCAGCCCAATTCGATACACCCAACAAGCCACATCACAGCTACATTGCCCGCGCCTTACTGGACAGCGGCCTCACATACAACGACATTTGCGACTACCGCCAATTCACCCACATCAAGTGGAACGACGCAACTAACCAATACGACCTTTTCCATTTCAACCACATCACTATCCCTACTTTGGCTCACAAAGCCCCCGCCGTTTTCCACCTCCAGCAACACGTGCCACACCCACAGCGCCTGGGCTTGTCCACATCCAAGGTGGGCACACAGGCCCCCTTGGCAACATTATCAACATCCTCAAGCAGGGCCGTTTTCTGCCCAGCACTTCCCACTTCCCCAACTATCCGGGCTTCTTTGCACAAGGTGCTCGGAAAACACAACAACTGCAACACGACAACGAACATCAAGCCCGCATATTCCACAACACCTGGAACCTCGCAAAGAACACACACGCCCTCATCCTGTCCCTCACAGCTTGGGGCACGGGTACAAAGTTTACCCAAGGAGGTGAGGAACAAGCTATGACCTTGCTTCAACAAGATCACGGGGCCGCATTCCACAGCAACGGCCGATGTTGGGTGATTCACCCCCACAATGCCATCGTCGCCGGCCTTGCGTGGTTGGCTAACGCAACACCACCTGACACTTAACTATCCACATCACGAGATCATGGGATATCTTGATTGTTCGTTGCCGGCCAATTCAATGCTTTGTAATTCGGCATGCATGTGCCCGACCTGCCGTGACGCCCCAGCCGCGCCGCCATTGCCAGTTGTTGCAGCTGTCCCTGCCGCCGACTACACTCAACAGATGGAGAACCAGACACAGAGTGTCAATTTGCTCCAACGAACTGCCGTGGCTCTTTCTCAGCTCCACCACCTGCTACAACAAGCCACCGACATTTTGGCAGACCTTCACGGACTACACCTGATACACACTGGGCACGTCGACCCACACTTTCACAGATCCTTCCCACCTCTTCCAGCTCCTCCTCCATTTGTTGTTCCTGTTCCTTCCCCCACCTCCTCTTGCGACTCTTCCCCACCTCACCCTCGTCTTCCACCTTCACCTCACTTACCAACACCTGACACTCCTACACCCACACCATCTCCGTCACCACAACCACCCAAGAAGCGGAGAGCGCCACCGCCACCACCACCACCACCACTCAACGAGCAAGCAAATTGGGATGATTGGGACGGCGACGCAGAATGCCGCCTCATTGAACTCAAGACAGACTCGCAATTAATTACGTCCCAATTGGAACTACGTGGCCAGAAGAGTGGGCTTCTCCATCGCACAATGCAAGGCTCGCTGGCAAGAGCTGCAAGACCTTCAAAAGCTACAAGATGCTGCTGCAGCCTCCTCACATACTGCACCACCACCCATTCCTTCCTCACCAGCGGCAACACACACTCCAACCTCACCAGCCAACACACCTCCCCCTCCTACTCCACTACTGATCTCAGAGCCAGACTGTTCTCCACCTCCTCCTCACACACAGCATCGACATCGCCACCAGCTGATGCGCGGCCAACCAGTGAGGATAGTCATCCAGAACCTCCCATTGGCAGCTACTTTGTATGATCCCGTTTCACACCAGCGCCACTGGCGTGCCCGAGCGAAAAGTCACTAGAGCTTGGCTTGCAGCAGCTGCAGATTTCAGATTTCAATGAACTTTCTTTCACCTTACTGTCAGTGTGTTTCAGAATTTTACGCAAGCATCGTAACGCACAGTCAGACCATGCATGCACCGTTTTTGTCCTTTCATGATTTCCTGCAGCCGCTTTTCCTACGATCCCGAACCTCCATTCCTCTCTCGCACCTGCAGCAATACCACATGGCTCCAATCCTAGCACAGACAATCACTCCGACACCAATGCAAGACCCACTTCAACCACCACGTCCTCACCAGCCCCAGCTTCAACATCCACAGCCCTTTTCACTCACAGCACACAAACTCCTACCAACCAACAACTGCACACTATCTACCGGATGATCCACCACTCCATCTCCGGCCCTCGGCCACCCACCAGCCGGAGCTTCTATTGCTGAGCTGGATGCTTGACACACTCTACATCCTGGTCAATCGCATCCTGGAACATCCGATAGCAGCAGTTCCTGTCCCAGACTCCAGCCACTTTTTCGACCGCAACGCCCAAGCCCTTTTCTACCAATTTCATCGATGCCTAGTCAGGCTGGGACAAACCACTTTGCACCTTACGCGTGCTCGCTCGGATGCTATCGCATCGACCCCACAGCAAACTTTCCGCCACACACCACAGACTTTCTCTCTATAGCGCCCACATATCCTCTCCAATCTCCTGCCCGCTCACATCGACATCCCTCAGCCACCACCACTTCTTCCCTGACCAGAGAACGATCTCGATCCAGGGATACACGACCGCACACTCCTCCTCCCTCACCTGCTGCACCTGATCGTGATGAGGCTCGTACAGATTGGCACACGACTAGCTCTAGGACTGACCAACTCCAGTGACTCCGTTTCACCTTCGGGCTATCGGCGTCGTCTTGACAAAAACCGGCGACACTCATTCATTCTTTTCCTTGGAATGTCAGCCACAGAGCTTTTGATTGTTTTCTCTTGCGGTCCATTATTTTACGACTGAACTCTCTCCTTACTTCTCCAGCCATAGCAGCATCGGTATTCTCAAATCAGCGCCCGCTGCTATTTCGACTTATGAGCGCCACCCACACGCCACCACGCACTACTTGCCAGGCAACCCCATGCCTTACCTGGCACCCTCAGCAACCCACCAGCCAGAACTACTTCTACTCGCCTGGATGATCGCAACACTCCACGCCCTTGTCGACAGCATCCAGCAACATCCGCTCGTCAGCGACCCAGTTCCCGACCAGACATTCTTAACTGACCGCCACTCTTTCCGGCTTTACATCCAACTCCGCAATGCCCTTCGGCATCTCGGCAACCTGACCCTTGACATCCAGCAAGGCATCCGCATTTTACACTTTCTACTTCAAGGTCCCGAAACTTGCAGGCAGGATCCAGGTGGCCTTTCCACAAATGGTGGGAGTTCCAACGCAACGAGATACAGGGGGCACCTGAGGGTTCAACAGAACAACCACCCAACAAAACCCGGAATGCCGAAACTCCAATGGCAAGCCATGAATGATCTGGCGGTAGGGCAACCTTGGTGGATGCTGGGCTGAGGACAATTGTGACTTGTGCGTGTGTCTTCACGAGGGACCACTGACGGCCGATGGATGCAAGTAACTCTCGCATCGATCCCTGCCAAAAGGCTTCAATGTCACTGACCTGCTCTGGCTGACCTGCAATTGTGAGCTGCATGAGATCTTCTTTGGGACACCAATGGAATTGACTTGGCCATGCACGAAAGGCAGGCAGCAAGATCCCAACCGGCTTGGTTAATGTGCCCTGACTCAATGGATGATCAAAGAATGCCACATGTGACTCCCAAACCGCCTCAGCTTGAACTTGGCCAAACTGATTCCACATTGGTGCACCTGTGGAGCGGACAAGGCTGGCAATGACCGTGTCAGTGTCAGGGTGGGCCAATAGGGTCAATTGACCACCTAGCATTAGGCATAGCGGCTGTGTATGCGATGGTGCAAGTGACAAAGCAGAGCATGTCCCAAGCTGCAGGATTTCTCTACCTGGCATTGGAGGCTTCTCATGGCCAAGGCTAATGATCTGGTGGTGCCAAATGTTCACAAATTGGTCTCGCTTGATACGAATGTCACTCCAGAGTCCCCGAATGACTGAACCCTGCTGGAACAAGACATGGTCAAAGAATGGTTCACCTGCTTCAGAATCTGACGTGTCAACATCCGTGGGGGCTGCTGGTGAGTGTTCTTGACCAGTACGGGGACGTTTGAGTGCAGGTTCAATGCCCTGGCCAATCTCAACACAATTCTCATCATTCGAAACCGACGTCCGAGACGAATTGTCAACAGTGGCAGACTTGCTCTCAGTGGCAGGGTCGAACAATTGCTTGGTGATCAGCCCTTTGCCAGGATGCCAAACATGGTCTCTGGAAAACGCTCCTGAATGCAGGTGACTGAGCAATGGCCGGACATCTATGGTTTGGCGCTCAAGGTCCTCAAACCGACAATCCCGGAAGAGGATACCCTCATCAAAGTTAGTTCGATGGATGCGATTGGCCTGCATGTGACACTTGTGGAGCATCCCGAACAGAGAATGAAGATCTAATTCCGCGCTATCATTCAAAACCAGGTTCAGGCCATTGACAATAACCAACAAGGCATGCGGGACAGAGATCTGGTTACCGACATGGACCCAGGCTTGCGAGCGATCATTCACGATGAAACAGCGCTTGTAACATACGTGCAACATGCATGCCTCAAATGGATGCCACCATCTTGGTGTTCCCTCCTGCCCCAAACTCAACTCTTCAGGTGACGGCACTTGCACAAAGTGGGCTATGTACCCCTTGGTTCGAAGCACCTGCTCAGAAAGGTCACGCTGAGATGTGTACAAGGCCATGAATGTGTCAACAGTTTCTTTCCCTTGATTACACCGCATTGCCATCACTTTGCTTGAGTTGAGGTGTTTGGCAAAGCACCGTTTGGACGGGGGCAAAAATTGCCATTGGCACGCTTTCTGGAGAGCGTCCTCTGAAATCCTCAACGTGTGGAGCTGTGCTGGGTCCCACCGAACAATGGCATCAAGGCCAATGGGTGTACACTGAATCTTCTTCCAGGAGACGAAAGGCTTCCGAACAATGGACATGTCATGAAAGCGAACTGCAATTGCAAGCCAACGGAAGCGGTGCACTGCACTCTGATCGGCTGCATCTACGATCTTTTCCCAGCGAATGATGTACCCTGCCATTTTGAGCAGAGCAATTATGATTGGCTTATGAGGATGCTGATTGAATCCATAGACCTGTTCCAGGAATACCATGGCGGGTCGAAAAATCTTGGTCAACTGAGTGGCCACTGCAAAACTTTCACCTTCGAACGCCAGCAGTCCAGGCTGTGCTGCAGCACCTGACCAAGGCTTGCAAGAGGCCGAAATGGAAATAATGTCAACTCCCCATTTTCCAACTGCGGACCACCATCCCGATTGCTCAATATGAGCTTGGACAACCACTGGCTTTGGAAGCACTGACAGATCATGAGCATGCAATCGGCCTAGGCCATTCACAACTGCAGCGTTATGATTCATAGCAAATGCTACACATGTGGGAAGATCCTGCTCTACAGCAATGGTCTCATGACTAATGGAGGAATGTTCCTGCAGAAATGTCCAGGCTGCCGACCAGCCACCAATACCTCCTGCATAGAGCTCTAGCACATGGAATGGCAGGTCCTTGCAGGGACCTTGAGGTGCCACCAGGTTGGGCTGATGGATGAAGCATGACCATCGGTCACATCGGAACATGTCATCTTGATTCGTGGCTAGAAGGTTCCAGCAAATGCCATACGTGCCCACCTCTGGACATGGATCCTCAGAGTGCCACTCAAGCTTCACAGTTCGAGATAGGCAAGTGGCTGCAGGGATCTCCAATACTTCTGCTCGAAAACGGGCATCCGAATACCCCTCCACTTGCCATAGCTTCAAACATGGAAAACAACCTCCATCCGAAGTGATCATGCCAGCTAGGTGGACTCTTCCTTCAGCAGATGCCTTCGAAAATGCAAAGTCCTCCAGAATCGAGGATACAATATCCATTGCATGGACCATGGCGCGGCTCACTTCGCTAGCCCACACAGCTACCCAGGGTCCCGCCACGTGGAGGCTTGAGCCCAGGGCCTACTACAAAAAACACCAAAAACACAAGTCATACCACAAAAACCACAAACGCGACCGCAAATCATACCACAAAAAATGCACAAAAACCACAAGTCATACCACAAAAAAAACACAAACGCGACCGCAAATCATACCACAAAAAACACAAAAAAACAAGTCATACCACAAAAAACAAGCAAGACCACAAATCATATTTATCACAAAAAAGCACCAAAAAGCACAAGTCAGACCACAAAACAACCACAAACACGACCACAAATCATACCACACAAGTCACAAAATAAATGCGCATGGCCTTGTCTCCTGCCACTCACGTTTGATTTTATTCAACAAACCACAACTCATACCATAAAAAACAACAAAAAACACACGTCGTACAAAAAACCACAAACGCGACCGCAAATCATACCACAAAAAACACAAAAACCACAAGTCACGCCACAAAAAAAACACAAACGCGACCACAAATCATACCACAAAAACCACAAGTCATACCACAAAAAACACAAACGCGACCACAAATCATACCACAAAAAGCACAAAAACACAAGTCATTCATACCACAAAAACCACAAACGCGACCACAAGTCACACGACAAAAAAAACAAAAGAACCACAAGTCATACCACAAGAAAACCACAAATGCGACCACAAATCATACCACAAAAAAGCACCAAAAACCACAAGTCAGACCACGAAACAACCACAAACACGACCACAAATCATACCACACAAGTCACAAAATCAATGCGCATGGCCTTGTCTCCTGCCACTCACGTTTGATTTTATATTCAACAAACAACAACTCATACCACAAAAAAACAACAAAATAACACACGTCGTACAAAAAAACACAAACGCGACCACAAATCATACCACAAAAACCACAAGTCATACCACAAAAGCCCACAAACGCGACCGCAAATCATACCACAAAAAACACAAGTCATACCACAAAAAAAACGTAAACGCGACCACAAATCATACCACAAAAAAACACAAGTCATACCACAAAAATCCACAAACGCGACCACAAATCATACCGCAAAAAAACAAAAAAACACAAGTCATACCACAAAAAACACAAACGCGACCACAAATCATACCACAAAAACACAAGTCATACCACAAAAATAACCGCAACTCATACCACAAAAGAACACAACTCATACCACAAAACACCAAAAACGCACGAAATTGCATTAAGTTTTGTGGCCAGTTTTGTTTTTTTGGGGGGTGTGTTCCTTTTCATTTTCCTTTTAACATCGCGGGCCCCCAGTTTTCTTTTGTTTTATAAGGCAGGGGTGGGGACCTCCCGGGGCCGCCCACAGTTCTAGCGGCCAGCCAGGTCTCCCTCTAGAGCCAGCCCCTTCTACCAGGTTTGCCATATGATGTTTTGGCAGAATTCCCAGACCATTTTGAGTGGATTGAAATTTTCGATCATTTTGCAAGTGGATGCGCTCAGATGGAAATGGGCACCCGATTCACTTGAGGGGTTTGTGGTGCATGACTATTGTAACCAGCGTTAAAAAGGCAAATGAAAGTCATCCCTAATGCAAACTATGGTTGAACTGCTGTGGTTTTTTTTGTGGTATGATTTGTGGTCGCTGTTACTATGCCGGGGCAAAGCCCAAATTATATGTTCTATTTATATAACTTAGACTTGAAACACACTTGACCTAATACAGCTCATATGTTGACAACTTTGACACAAATGAACGCGCTTGATCGGTAGCAACGATATTTGTACAGCACGCTGGTGAAGGGGTTCAAAACTGTGAATGAAACACTTCAACCATTTCAGGTCAACGTGAGTTTGTTTCTTGAGTTTTTGCCGCTCTTGTGTCTCTATTCGCTAGGTTTGGCCCGTGAAAACTCGGGCGGCCCAACACGAAGACTGGTAGTTCAGGTTGGCCCAGCAGGAAGGCTTGCAGTAAGAACACTTGAGGACCAGACCTCAACTGGCACAGACTAGGACCTAGTTTTTTGTAACAATCCTTCTGTAGCCCAGCTGTTCCGGCCAGAGCTATGGAGTTGGCACGCCCATTACCGGCAACGAGCACTGCAAACCCTACGGAGGTTCAATCCTTCTCCTCCAGGCCGGAGTCGAAAGCACCTTCAATGTCCAACCATGTATGAGATGTTGACCTAACCAGTGTGTGTGAAATTACTAGTTTTAGTATTCTTGCATCAGTACGTGTGAGAAACAACATGCAAGGGATGGTGCAGTGCACATTGCCGATGCATTGACTCTGCTGTTGCTTATACACACACAACCGACACAACCGAATCTATGGTTCCTCAATCAAGATCTAATGTTTTTTGGGGACACTTGATTTTGGTGTGGTTGCAGTGGAGGTCAATGACGCAGCCTTTGCTACATCCTGGTATCATCCTGGAGATTTTGTCAAGACGCTGTGGCATCCATATATGTCAATCCAAGCAACAAGAAGTACAAGACTTGGCACCTTAGACTCCTGGCTTGGTTGTATCAGCTTGCATGGAATTTGGATGGCAAGACCAGACAAATAGGGATTTTCGCCTTGATTTTTGGCGACACCGCCTTGTGCCCTTGTTGCCAACCGCTTAGGCTTTCATGGAAGGATTTGGCGAGCCCTCACACTACCAAGATGCCCTCATGATGCACTCTTCCTCAGTCTGCATTGGGGATTCTCGGCCTTGTAAGGTTTTTTGGCGTTGATGTAAACGCATGAAACACCACATGTATTGAGAAATGGCAATTAGATGTCCGTTTCTTGTGCTTTGTTTGACCGTGCTTGCTGAGGATGTGTGACACGACTACTACAACCGGTGATCTCACAGTCACTGATGAAGAAGACTGGAGCAGTTGACTGATTTGACCAGGATTCAACAAACGAAGCAAACATACTCATGGTCATAGCAAAGACCCAGACGCATCCAGCCAGAAAAGTATGGACCAAGAAATCAGCTCTAAGACCAAGCAGCCACAAAGAGGGTGTGTTGATAGTCCTAAGCGTGCATCAGGAACTGCCTGCGACTGATCGGTGCTGCATTTGCTCCAATATGCATGTGCATCTAGAGCAACGCAGAGCGGTCGCATTCTATTGTTTGAA
>CAXAMN010008891.1:162262-177393 GCA_963970005.1 Durusdinium trenchii
TGCTTGGGTTCCAAGATGATGTCAACAGCAATCAACCTGCAATGTTCCCAACATGTTCCAGCACCAGTACGTCCACAACTGTCCCAAATCTCATTGTGTTGCAATTGGTTTGGGGTCCAGCAAAGTAGTGTTCAAGTGTTTTGTTGGGTCGGTGCGGACTCCTGCTGCTTTCAGCATGCTCCGTTCATGTCCCGCAAGTAAGTGTCCGAGAAGCACAGAGATGGCAGAGCTTCAGCCCGGCAGCGCGAAGCCCATTAGCAACGAAGCCGCCATCCTGGGAATGCAAACAGGGGTATTTTCCTAGATACATTCAATATGCAGAATTACGCGCTTGCCAGCGTGGACACTGCTTATCATGCCTGGGGTGTTTGAAGGCGTTGGAGCATGGCACAGATTTGTGATGAATGACAATCTCTTAATCGGTGATGATATTGCTCATGTAGATGTCGTTGTGCTGCCTCCAGAGCTAACATAGCACTCACAGCCGCAGCTGCCGCTGGCCACTGCCGAGATCACGCCTGGGCCAATTGCAGAGTGGGGGAGTCAGCCTTTGTCAATGAGAGGCTCCCAACAGCACACCTACGATTGGAGATGCTGACGATTCCTCCAAAAACATTTGATGAGAAGTTCATATCAAGAACAGGCTATCCGGAGACCTTTTGGTTTGCTTTGTCCAATGCCTTGGAGTATATGGAGAATCGGAGGCTCGTGCTTCAGGAACATGCCCAACGCAGAAAGATCCGACCAGATGCATCCGAACACAGATTTGCAAAAAGTCACAGCCCTAGTTTTGCTGGCCCTGTTCCAAAACATCATTCTGATGAAGTGTTGGATGACCTCGCCTGCTTTTGTTCCCAAGGAGCTGATTTCAACCGGTCCTTGGCAAAGAATGAACCCTGGATTCCTGGATGTCTTCTCTTCCCCCAGAGCTAAAAAACATCCTTCAGAAACGCAGGGTTGGGATTTCCAGTAAAAGACAGTTGCAAAAGCTATTTGGGGCAAGTCTGGTGCAAGGAAGGCAAGTGAAGCGATCCAACTCTGTTTTTCAATTGTTGACCTGGCGTTGCCAAATTCAATTTACCGTGCCTTATTCTTTTGGCAGATCGTGCACTATTGATTGCCTTTGTGACCAGCCGTGCGCCACACGAGCAAGACCCTATTCTTTCCAAACTGCAGCAGGGCCAACTAGCCAGGCATGCTGCAATTGCGTTGACATGGCGAAGGCACTGACTAGAGCTCCTGTCAAACATAGAAAAGGAACAGCTTCCAATTTCAAGGTCCGTCAGGCTCCTGTTTCAGCATGAAGTTTAAGGTGGCAGTCAGACATGGTGCACAATGAAGGTATTTGCAACTGAAATCTCAACGAGTGTGAATTTGTTCCTTGCCCTGTTTGGGAGAGAGGCATGTGATATAGTGGTAGACATGGCCACAGCCTCCAGCATCCAGAAGACTCTATTCATCACATTTCGCCATGACACTCGGCAAGCACAAACACAAGAAGCAACAGCTCTTGGCACAAGCGCTCTCTGAGAGGTGTGCTCAGGCTTAGCGCTTGGTGCCCGTGACACCTCCCGTTGACCGTGACGGCCTGATGCCCGCGACTCTGCCGTCGGCGTGACGAGTTGCGGTGGTCGCCTCCGTTGCGCTCGGCTCGGGCACGGGCGGAGCGAAGTGAAGAGAGCGAGGCCGAAGTGACGAGACGTGGGGCTGGGAACCAGCGCTGCTGTGCTGCGACGTGTGACCGGTGCTGAGCAGACGAAGTCCGTTCCAAAGAAAGTGACTTCGAAAGCGATCCCACAACTCAAAAGTGTAGAGCATGCTGCATGCAGAGTTCTTTGTTCGAAAAGTCAAGATAAGCTGCGGTAGGAACGATAAAGACCAGAATGGACAATCTATAAAGGTCAGATAATGAGCATTGCAAACCTCTCAAAGGAGATCCACTTGCTAGATGTGGCACTCATGTGTGTGTGTGTGAGGGTCGTAGGTTGCATGGACCTCGCTGTAGATTCAAACGAAAAAAGCAAGCTCTATGAGTCCTTCAGTCAATTCAGGTGACCAAAGACCATCCAGTTTGAGCAGGCAGTCTGTGAAATCGAGCATGGTAAGCACGAGCTGCCTTTTTCCTCGTCACGAGCTGCGTTTGGTTTTTTCGAGCCTATCCCAGCAGTGCCGGCGCAGCAAGGTCGCAGGTGCAGTGCCGGCGTAGACAGTCGTCCCACTGGACTTGAAAGAAAAGAAGTAGGTGCAGCCGGCGCCACAGCCAGAGCTGGCTGTTTGGAGGACCTGGCGTTGGCTGATTTTGGATTGAAGCCACTTATTTAATTTGGGTTGCTTCTTTCGGTGCACGAACCAAGAGCAGCTTTTTTCACACGCCTGGGAAGATAAGAAGTTTCTTCATACGCAACCACAGCCTAAAGATAGCATCCTGAAGCAGGCAGCCTGTGAAGGCTGCATCTCTGCCCACGGCACACAGAAGTTCCACTGAGAAGGGAGAGTGGAGGCGGAACGGATCCTGGACGAAGTAAAGCGAAGCTAAGGCTTCAGCCAAACAAACAATTTCTGCGGCTTGACATGCGGCGATATGGCTTTGACATCCGTCAGAAGTAGCCAAACCAGTCAAATTCTTTTGGCTGAAGAGCCCAAGCACTCGACTTCTCAAGAGCCCGAACGCTGGGCCAATAGCTCTCTTCGGGGCTCCACGGCTCGGGCGAAGCATGAAGAAGTCAAGGCCGGAGCTGGTGGGACAAAACCATCGGGATGGAGCTTCCGCATTGGGGAGCTTCTGCACCAAGAGTGTGGCTTTGAGTTGGTGGTCGCTGGCTTTTCCAGTGTGACACCGCGTGTGTCGACGCGCACCACCGGTTTTCAGGGTGGCTTGGCAACTTGGAACGACCGTCAGGCAATGGACAGTCCATAATGGTTAGTTGGACAGTCAGGTGGATCACACAGAGTCATACTCGTCGTTTACCAGCCATTGGACTACAGGCCGCCAGGTGTGAATCTGCAGTGTTTGCGACACAAGGTGTGGTGGTAGGTGTAAAGAGAGTGCCGTTCGTGTATGGGCCAAGTGTCTTTGTTTGCTCTACTACTACTCTGATGCCTACACAATAGGTTGTGCAGCCACGAGATCATTTTGCCGCCTTTATGATGCCAGACAGAGGTTGATGCGATTCGAACCTTATATAGGTGAGGACCTTTCGACCTTGAGCTATGCCACGTCTTCAGCGAATCTAGACAAAAACTATGGTCATCATCTTGCATAGCAAGTGAACATCGATTGCAACCCGCGCTGAGCAGATGCAGGAGCTTAAAGTTCTCACTCATGGCTCGGGAGCCTGCAATGCTTATCGCTTGTCCCTTGAAGCTCACGAGACTGTCAATGAGCCCATCCTGGATTTTCACAAATGATTGCACCACGCAGTGCGTTGCGCCTCTAAGCTTGTGTCATGACTTGTTGAAGGTTCTGACGGCAGGCAAGCTTTGCGCCGGCCGCAGGTTGCCATGCTCAGAGTTCTTTTTATGACCTCCGCCTTTCCGCTGGTGGGTTTGCGCACCAACATCAGACCCACCCTTCAACGCAGCAACCATTTGACAGTCTAGCCACCTTCGCTGGTGAGAGTGACACACCGCAAGTATGTCCTGGCCTTCCTGGAATGTTACAAATGGCGTCTGACGGCAAAGCTGGACTCCGCTGTCGATGCCAGGCGGGCGGGCGGCTGAGCTAGGCAGGTTTCCCTTGGCCGACCTGCGGCCATGTGCAGATCAGCGGCGGCTGTTGGCAAACCTGAAGGGCTGCTTGTCATAAACAAGAAAAGGACTTGACACAGTTGCCCTATGTTAGCCTTTGTCTAGGTATTCGTGACATCTCGTAACAATCAATAGTTGCAGTTGTGTGAACCAATCGATTGGGTCGTTTTAGAAGTGCGACAATGGATTCTCGGTCTGTGGTTCCTCGTGTGAACTTCAGGCGTACGGGGTACAGTAGAGCATTTGCAGGTTGTGTGGCCCCTCAATGAATTTAGGCAAAGGATTCGCTACTAGGTTGGAGGCCAGGGCCATCGCTATTAGGTTGGAGGCCTAGTAACCCCTCAATGAACTTGGGTCAAGGTTCTATGGTCTTTCTGCGGTGAAAGACTTGGCACTGTTGAACTGCTAGTCTGTGCACCAGGTTTGGAAGTGCTAATCTGCGCGGTTGTGGGTCGGGAACCACTCAGGTTTGGCTGAACTCGAAAGGAGCACCAGAACTCCTTGACCATCGCAGGCCCGCATGAAGAGGGAGACAGGAGCGACAAGTCCCCATAGCTCAGACTCAGGGTGAATTAAGGGCCTTCAAGAATCCTGATGTATGAAAAAGTGACCCCAAGATTGCAACAAATAGATCAAACAATTGTACATTCCCCTCTAATTATCTACAAGTGTCGACACTGCCATTGCACAGGCTCAAGGATGACACCACGTCTACACGTCCGATGTGGTTATTTTGTCCGGTTTCCCTGCGACACAATTCCCGGAAAGCCAGACACCGATCACAGTCACCATTTGGCCCATTGACTTGCGCTCTTGGTTCTATCTCCCAAGGTTCCATTCCCTTTCTCCTTCACGGAGGCTCAAGGAAAGGAATAGGTTGGAGGGGTTCCAACTCAGACTGGATCAGTGTGGTTAGCGGACTGTGGGGTTCGCAGACTGAGACTGCGGCCACCCTGCGCTGAGGCTTTGAACCGTGGCCGGGCCACGGACTCACTCGAAAGCGGCCCGTTCGGTGCCTGGGCCGCTGTGGCAAGCTGTTCGGCGTGTTCGGTCCCTTCCACAATGGGGAGGAAGGTCTCGTCCAGGGTCCCAAACATAGAGAACATCCGTCTACATTCGACAGACCTCCTAGGAAGTCAAAGAAGTTCTCCCAAAATCACTGGCAGGAAAGATAGTCGCAGCTGGTGGACTGGGACTCTGTTGGATGTCTTCGGTGGACCGTCCAGGGGCAAACGGCAGGTGCGGGACGGTGATATGTTCATGGACCCAGGGTCATCATTGCCGCCCTAAGTGATGCAGTGACACGTTCGGGGGTAGGGATTGACCATTCCTGAGCGGCCGGTTGCAAAGGATTCTTGTGCGATTTTCAGTCGACCACCGACCAACTTGGTCAATTTGTTTTTCTGCCTCAGAATGACCAATGGTTTTGCCTCGGAAGCTTTGCGACACCAAGGTCATTGGTTTGGAGCCTTCAATTTAGTCCATTTCAACTGAAATGCGATCGTTTCCTCGTGTTGAAATTGACGACACATCACTTATCCTCCATTAAGATTCATAGTGATGGATCATATGCACATCTTGGAAAAAATAAGTAAAGTAACAGTAAATCAAAGAATATATATATATATTAATATTGATATCAATATAATCTCAAATTAATTCTGTATTTATTCTACATATTAATGAATCTAATATTAGTATACCGCC
Source organism: Durusdinium trenchii (assembly GCA_963970005.1). NCBI lineage: Eukaryota > Dinophyceae > Suessiales > Symbiodiniaceae > Durusdinium > Durusdinium trenchii. The sequence continues at coordinate 167,717 of CAXAMN010008891.1, forward strand.
GGATTGAAATTTAGAATTATATTTTGGAAAAAAAAACATATTGGGGGCCCTTGATTCGGCCGTATTCTAAGTTATGAGCAAAATAAATTAGAATGCCGACGTTAAATTCTTTATAAATATTAATATGTTTGGTTTTTATGTTCGAACAATGTTTGTTTGATTTATTCTTTAAATCTCTTTTTTTTTCTTACCTTCGAAACCTTTTTTTCCACCTTTAAAATTCCTTTTTTCTCTACCCTTTCGATTTTTTTTTTTTTTTTTTTTTAACCTTTCTAAAACCTTTTATTTTCACTTTGCGCCCTGTTATTTTTACCTTGTAGCATGTTTCTTTTACCCTTTATTTTGTTTCGTATTTACCCTTTACCCTTTCTTTTTTATCCTCGATTCTTTCTTTTTAACTCCCCCGGATGAAGGTAAACCTTGGAACTTGTATAGAAAACGATGTCACCTCCGGTTTATTTCCCATTGCTTGTTTGTAGCTGCTAAACCATTTGTTTTTACCTCGATAACTTTTTGTTATTAATCCTTTGGAACCCTCCGGAAACTGCAGAGACTGTCCGGAACGATAGGAACTGTCGGAAACTGATCCGGACGCCTCCGGAACGTGAGGCAGCAAAGGATCGATCGATCCATCCATCCATCTATCCATCTATGCACCCATCTACACCAACCGACCAACCAACCAAGCAATAACGCGGCCAAGCCAACAAACCAACCAAGTAACTAATAAGCAACCAAAACCACCCATCCCGTAGTGTTGCGCCTTCCGCCGCACCCCCTCCCGCCTTTATTTACCCAGCATCCATCCAGCCATCCACCCATCCGTCCATCCATCCATCCGTCCATCCATCCATCCGTCCATCCATCTATCAACCAAGCACACAAATAGAAAAGTTTGCATATCCATCGAGCATTGTATTACGCAATCAATCACGGCAAGCAAGCCAAGCAACCAACACACCAAAAAGTTTCATTTTTCTCCTTGTCTATGATCCATCCAACACTATATGTGTTTTCCAACAAACCAAGCAGGCTGAACCAACCAACACACCAACCAAAGGAAGGATAAGGATAGTAAAAAAGAAAGGGTGGGTAGCCCACCAGCAACAAACAAACCTAGCAGCCAAACGTTTTCCCCAAATATCGATACTTGCTTTGCATTGGTAGCCCACCAAGCAACCAACGAACCAAGCAACCAAAACCACTCTTCCCAAATGCTGTCGATGCTTGGTTCGCATTGCGGAGGAGGCGCTGTGCCCTCCCCCGCGCCCCCTCCCAGAATTTACAGACCAACCATCCATCCCCCCATCAAACAAGCAAGCAACCAACAAACCAAGCAACCCAAACCACACAACCCTGTGTTTTCCCCAAATGCTGTTGATATTTGATTTCCGTTGCGGGGGAGGCGCTGCGCCCTACCCCGCACCCCCTCCCGCCTTTGTTTAGACAGCATCCATCCATCCATCCATCCATCCATCCATCAAGCACACAAACAGAAAAAAATTGCATATCCATCAAGCACTGTATCACGCAATCAATCACGGCAAGGAAACCAAGCAAGCAACACACCAAAAAGTTGGACCTTTCTCCCTGTCCATGATCCATCCATCACTTTATGTGTTTTCCCCAAATCCAAGCAAACAACAAGCCAAGCAGGCCGCACCAACCAACACACCAACCAAAGCAAGTGGTGTAAAAAAGACAGGGTGGGTAGCCCACCAAGCCACAAGCAAACCAAGCAACCAAACTGTACTTTCTCCAAATGCTGTCGATACTTGCATTGATAGCCCACCAAGCAACCAACAATCCAAGCAACCAAAACTTCACAACCCTGTGTTTTCCCCATCGATATTTGGTTTGCATTACAACAAGCTAGCCAACCAACCAACACACCAAGCAAAGGAAGGAGGGTGAACAAGGAAGGGAATCCGGGCGCCGGCCACGCGCCCGTGGCATGCCCGGAGGGCCTTCGGTGGTAACCGAAGGTTATATACGCTCGCGCCCCTTCCCACTTCCTCCCCACCTCCGGGTCACAGAAGCCCCTGTAATTTACAGTTTTTCGTGTGTGTGGGTGAGGTATAAAAAACACTGTGTTTTGCAGGGTTTTGGGCCCCTCGGCGGCCGAGAATTTCATCTTGGCGAGGTTAAAAAACCGTAGATGTTTCTATGGTTTTTGCTTTGCGGGAAGGAAAAAATCGTAAAAAGTTGTATCGGAAGATTTTTCAACATAAATCGCCTAACATATCCCCAACATAGGCCCAAGATAGCCAACATATCCCCAACATTTGCCCAACATAAGATGGCTCAACATAGGCCCAATTGTAAGCAGACAGTCTAGAGATCTAGACGCATTGAGGTCCAGCGAGGTGATGGTGGTGATGAAGTGAAAGTGGGTGTGAGTGAGTGTGGGTGAGAGGGAGTGTGCGTGTGAGTGAGAGTGGGAGTGTGGGTGAGAGTGAGAGTGAGTGTGGGTGTGAGCGTGAGAGTACGTGAGCGTGAGTGAGAGTGAAGGTGGATGTTAGTGAGTGTGGGTGAGAGTGAGAGTGTGTGTGTGTGAGTGAGAGTGGGAGAGTGAGTGTGAGTAAGTGCGAGCGTAAGTGAGAGTGAGTGTGAGTGAGCGTGAATGAGAGTGAAGGTGGGTATTAGTGAGTGTAGTTTGTGAGTGAGAATGGGAGAGTGAGTGCGGGTACGCGTGAGAGTAAAGGTGGATGAAAGTGAATGAATGTTAGAATGACGGTGAGTGTGAGTATGAGTGAGATTGAAGGTGGGTGAGTGAGTGTGGGTGAGAGTGAGTGTGGGTGGGTGAGTAGGTGAAATTGAGTGTGGGTGCGAGTGAGTGTGGATGTGGATGAAAGTGGGAGGGTAAGAATGAAAGGGTGAAAATTTATTAATTTAAAAGTATTTGGGTTTATTACGAAAATTGTTTTCTAAGTGTATTAAAAAATATATTTGCTATGAAATTGATATTTCGAGGTTTAATAAATTTTTATATTTATTATGAAATTTGCGTTTCGATATTTATTAAGTATGTATTTGTTACGAAATCTATATTTCGGGAATTATTAACATTTGTTACGAAATTTGCGTTTTTAGGTCTAATAATTTAATATGATTATTACGAAATGAATATTTCGTGATTATAAAATATTATATTATTATGAAAATTGGATTTCGAGGTGTATAAAATATTATATTTATTACGAAATTAACCAAGATTATATATTCTTTCGTTATAAAAGCTGTATTACACGTTAGATCCGCATTTTTTTCTCGCATATGAAGGTCTTGGGGGTCGTGCTACGTTTTATTAGTTGCAGGGCCCTAAATGGCCACACAGATACACATTCATGAAAGAATTATGTCGCAATTTCGTGATATGTAATACGGCATTCAGACAGGCAAAAAATCGAAATTTGTCACGACCACCTATCACAAAAGGGAAAGTTCAAAATTTGTTTATCTTTCTCTTCTCATACGCGGCTTTCGTACACACTCACATGCTCCCAAACACCGTGCTGTGTGGGATGCATTCTTTGCATTTCATTGAAATCATGATCATAGTGCAGTCCGGTCTATTGCATTCGGTCCCGAATTTCACCGTCTCGGAATCGCCGCTTCATCTTTTCATGTGGTTCCAATTCATCATCTCCACGGCTTTTATCATCTTCGCATTTCATCAATGAGTCCTGCAACAGGGAGATTTGTTTCTCTTTTTGCTTTATGCTCACATGAACTTCCACCAAAAGCTTGAAGTGGGCATTGAGGAATCGATGCCATTGGCGTATTTCTTGATCACTCACGCCAGAGCTGCGTGTCAGAAGTCATAACTTCAGGTATTCCCTCCTTCGAATTGAAGGAAGAGAATATTCAATGACGTAATTCCTCATTGCTGTAGTTACGTATTCAGACCACAAGGTCTTGTTGACCTGGGTCCATGCCCTCTATCCATATTCTCCACAGACATCGTCATATATTTTTTTTCCATCGCCTTTCTTCATTGGGGCTGCATTCTTCATGGTACTCGGTGTTGTCGAAAGTGTCGTCATCTTCATTCATCTGGTTATTCTCAATCGTGCCATGGCTCAAACCTACGGACCTTTGCATGTCATTCTCAAGGACGGGTTCATTCTCAATCTCTGTTTCTTCATTCGCCGACATCAGGACATTCCGTACCTTGCTAGCAATCATGACGATCATGTCCTTCATTACCCAAACAATTCCGAGCATGCCCAACAATGAAAACAGACAAATGACCAGCAGCGTATTGAACAGATGAAAATCATCGGACTCATCGGTTGTTGCTCCTTCTACTTCAGGGATGCTCTCCATGGCCAGCAAGGTGATTGCACAGTTTGTTGGTTTGCGCCATTCGTCAGAGCGATTGCCCATGCGGAATTGGTGGAGGTAATAGTGTCATCGGCTGCAATATGCGTTGCCCTCTTTCTCTCTGTTCTTTTCTTTCACGCATCCAGGGAGCTTGCACAAACCCTTCTTTTCCTTTTCTTATTCATCTTCAACCATGAACGCTTGGCCCTCAAACAAGTCCTCGGCTGCTTTCTCATACTCCTGCTCTTCTTTCATCTTCACATCGTGGGTCACCTTCTTGGCGGCTATGAAATGAGGGTCGTGCCGAAGTGCATGTATTCCTCGGGACAATATGTACGCCAAATCATCTTTTGCAGACGGCTTGGTGAGTCCATCTGCCAATTGTTGCTTCGAATTGACCCACTTCATCTTGCAACCTGCAGCAGCCATTCTTTCTCTCAAGATGCATATCTCAATGGCTGTTCTTCTCTCTGACAATTTGAATCCAGGAATCACCGAAATCGTGCTGTCGAAAAGGCCCTTCGCATTGGTGATCGCTGGCGATTCGCCCAACATGAGCATAGCGCTATCCTCCTGGATAGCAACATACGGGTTGATTGCTGTTGCAAAAAACACTTTTGCCCATTCCAGCTCGTCTACTGCTATTGTTGCTGCCTGTGCTTCTGCTGAAAGTGAGCTGCGACACATCCTTGGCAACTTTTTGCTCGACCAGTAAAAAATCGTGAGTGGGAATGGCTGGTTACTCTCCATCTCCTCATGGCTTGCCAAAAATATGAGCATACCACCCTGCGAATTTCCATCTGGACGAACAGACCAAGCGGCATCGCAATACAATCCAATTCGCACCTGGCTCAATGGTCCATGGCTCCTCAAAGTCAAAACATAGTTCTTCACGGTCTCCTTCATGAATCTGAGACACTTGTTCATTTCGAGGATGTCCTTAATCATGGGACGATTGACATTTGCCTGTAGGAGACTAATCGTCGCAGCAGCTTGTGGAAGGCATTGCATCACTGGCCATGACATCGCACCAACCAATGCCCTGAGCTGCCTATGCTCCTTCTCATTGCAATAGTCATTCACCATGGTCTTTCGACTCTTCTCCATGGAGATCGGTTTGATTTTGTTCACGTATTCCTGCAATGACACAGTCGCCACCATCAGATCACTGGACTGCTGGACAGGTGGTGCAATCGGTGTTGGAATTGCTCACATGCGCCACTGGGATCTTTGCTCAAATCTCTGAGATATTTGATGCCCTCTCCTGCGCCGATGAAACCGTCAACATGTAGTCCAAGGGTGCCATCGACGATCCATTGCCCACCGTCTCGTTCAAAGAGGTAGACGCATCGATCCAATGGATGGCTGACAAATGCCAATTCATGAGTGAGAAATGCATCAGCTGACTCGAACCATTGACGTGGTGCCTTGACACCTCCGAAGGCTGGTTTCGTTGCTTTCAAGATCTCATCCTCCTTGAGTCCCATCAATCTTTCTAACCTCCTCCTCATCTCTGCTGGTGGTTTCATGTAGATCAATGTTGTTTGCCTGCATGAAGGCTGACTTGACATCAGCACACCAAATCTTCCATTGCCGATGCATTGCCCAAATCATCACCAACATTCGTCCGAGGCGGCTCAACGTGGGGGACTCTTTCTGCAGGTTCTCATTGAGCACATCATAATGCTTGAAACCTTGAATGATGACCCTGGCATTTGTTTTGGGTCCTTCAATTGTTGGTTTCCACCTCCGCAAGAAGCGCGCAGGAACGATCTCCTCAGAATTGGCCTCATTCATAGGCACTGCACGCCAGGCCGAATTCTCGATCCAGACCATTAAAGCAGCGTCCTTTGCTTCATCGAATGCCTTCTTTTTCATTTGTGTTGAGATGTTTCTCTGAAAAGGCTTCGGCCATAAGCTCTTCATCTGGCGTCATAGGTTCAGTCATATCCAGGAAATATTGGAAAGAGGGATCATCTTGCTTGACTAGAGGTAGTCCGTCAAGTTGCCTTGCTATGTTGTAGGATTAGAAGGCCATTGCCCGATCATCTCGGCTCATCGGACTGCGGGATCGACCATCTATCCGTTCTGTCCCTTCGTGAGGGGGTTCATCAACTTGTTTTTCCATCTTGGCAGGTCTCTCATCTTCCTGCGAAGCATTATGCATCCGTTTCTTCACCTCAATCATTTCTTCATCCTGTTCGGGGTTCGTTTGCGTTGTCGCTTCTGCAGTTGCCGAATATGGTTCTGTCATCATCTGCTGCTGCTGTGGTTCATGTGGCTGCTGCTGTTCTGTATTCACTGTAGCTGCTGCCCCTTCGTCTTGATCTCTAGGGTCGCCTTGTTGCTAGGCTTCAACAGCTTCTCCATCAGGTTTTCCATCAGGTTTCTCTGGTTCTCTTATGCACACGGCGGTGCACGGAAAGGTGCAAAAGGCCGGCGCGCCTTTTCTCAGAAAAAGGGCACGCTCAAGGGATCCGCTATGGTCCCGTGTTGGTCCAAAAGAACGGCCGCCGGTGAACGAGTGCTCAAAGGCTCAAATGAAATGCTTCACAGAAATTAATATTCGTGTTTTTCTTTTGTTCACCGGCCACCAGTTGCACATAGGGTGCACGGAGCCACCTTTGAAACTGCTGCCCACATTGCATGGGTCGGAACCCACCTGATCTGATTTTCGGTCAGGTAGTCCTGGATGCTACGGACTGAGATGATGGTTCTTTTCTCAGTCAAAGCTGGAGCCGGATTGATCACGGCATCGTAGAGGCTACGGCAGTCGGTTGCCTGTAACGACCTCAACTTCATGGAGTCCTTTTCCACTTCCGGGTACATCAAGTGGGTCAGGAAGTAGTTTGCATAGCTGCACCTGTCGGTGCACTCATCCATGGCGTTGGCCTCGGATGCCAACGTGCTTCTGGTCACTCTTGGCGACCTTGTTGACTTCCAATCCAGCAACGAAGCTGGACACTTCTTGTGCTCGCAGTCTGGCGAGCTCACCAGCACCAAGATCCCCATCTGGGATTTGTGTCCCTGGGCATTTGCCCATGAAGAGTCGCTGTAACCGACCAGCGTCATTGCCTTGTTCCAAGGCACAGGGTAGTAGCTCAAGCCAAGCGTGTCGGTCATCTTGACGACCTTGACGAACTCGTAGAGGTCGTTGAGCTCCTTCGTGGTGGTCTCTCGACCCTTGTTGCTCAAGCTGGTCATGGCTGCCACGTCCGGGCGTGTTTGCCCACTCAACCACTGCAGGCTTCCCGTGAGGGAACGGAACTCTTGCCATTCGGGAGCACTGAGGGGAACAGGTTCCTTGCTCCTTTTAGTCACCGGCTTATCGTCAATCTCCCGGATGAAGGCGGTCTGCGTGACCTGCAGGGAGATGGTGTTGGTTCCCTTCTTAACCATTTTGATCTCTTTGCCACGGAAGATGATATCATTATTGTCATCCAATGGTGTCTGTGAGCCCCACTGGAATGCATCTTTGATTTCCTGCACGTTGAAGTCCTCTCGGTGCGTCACCCCTTCATGGTCACGAAGGCACAGTGCTGGAAGACCCATGGGCATGTTTGAGATGCAACTCACAAGAGCACATGTGGTCCGCAGCCGTGGGCGACTGGAGATGCAGTATGTGTGGACACAATGAGTTCTACAGGCCCAACCAACCTAGACGGATGCAAACCGATCATGGAACATGGATGTACATTCCCAACGGATCACCTGACAACCAACCAGAGCGTCACGACCGAACTCCCTCAGAGAAACCACCTTCAGGTTCATCGTCTTCTACCATTCAACATCATCGTCGAAGGCGACGTCGTCGACATCATCCAGACGGTGATCCGGACGGTGATGACGGAGGCGATGGCTTTGAACCTGGTGAAGAAGAAACCAGGACTGATGATCCATGCCTTGACCCGTCAGAAGATGGTCGGAGATCACATCTCTCCGATCGACTTGGTGGCAATCACCCTGGAGGCAAGGGACCTGGACGTGGCAACCAACCTGGAGGTCACGGCAGGCGGCCAGCAGGTAATCAGGCTGACAATGGTCCGCCGAGAGATGCTGCAGCTGATCTTCTGACGGCGCTTCAACGACTCCTATAGGAACGTGGCAATAATGCACAGCGCTCCAACTCCCGTTCCAGCTCTTCGCAAACATGGAACTCACTGAAAGGCATGCAGCCTGGTGTCAAGTACCGTGGAGGAGCTCCTCCACAACCACCGGTGTGGCACTACACCAGTGGGGACGTTTGCGCTTTTGAACGTTTTGAGAAGAAAGTCAGCATTTGGGCTCTCCAGGCCAAGCACTACATGAGCAGCTCCGAGGCCGGACTGGCCCTGTACACATCCCTGAGAGGGGATGCTGAGGCTGAACTCCAGTACGTTGACACCGAGAAGGTCTACAGCAGAGATGGAGTTTAGTATGTGCTTGAGCAGCTTCGTGGTCCTTTCCAGGAGAAGCCCGTCTACATCAAGCGGCAATTCCTTTTTGAATATGAATAAGTTTCAAGAACTGCAAACGAGAGCACGCGCAACTACACGAACCGATATCGCCGCATCGAAGCATCACTTCATTCGGTGGGACTAAATGTCTCATTGACATACGACCAAGAAAGCCGCGGCTGCAGGTTGTTGGACAGAGCCAAACTGTCACCAGAGGCTCAACGGCTCGTGCTAGTAGGCACGGGCCAGCGGCTCGACTTCGACTCGGTGAAGAGCGCATTGCTCATGCAGTGCCCCGAGCATAAGGCACCTCCACCTCTTTTTATCCATGGTCAACTTCAACACCGGCCAGGCAAGGGGCCGAGCTATGGCAAAGGAGGAGACAAGAGTTTTGGTGGCCAATCAGGCCATGGTTTTGGACAAGCACGCAAGGGCAATGGCAAGTTCACGAAGAAGGTCTTCCAGACCACAGCCGAGAGCAATGCAGAGTCGGCTGAACAAGACGATGACCCTGGCGATGATCTCAACGCCATTGAGGAAGAAGACCAAGAAGGTGAAACTGCTGATTTTGATGAACCGCCACCAGAAGAGTCAGCGGTTGACAGTGAACAACCAGAAGGCGACGACCCCGACATCGACAACCTGATCCAGGTGCTCACTGTGACCGCCAAGAAATTGGCAGCAATCACCTTGGGAAGGAAGTGGTCAGGGCAGCCCTCAAAGAACATAGCAGAGCGGAAGAAGACCAGCTGCTGCGCCGTGTGTGGCCAGATGGGTCACTGGAGCGGTGATTCAGAGTGCCCTGGAGCTGAAGGCACAATCACGAAAGGTGGCAAACACAAATCCTCGAAGGGGAACGCCAAAAGGTTCCAAGGGTGGCAATGGACCATCGTCGAGCGGCAAAAAGGTGTTCAC
>CAXAMN010008891.1:182393-194124 GCA_963970005.1 Durusdinium trenchii
CGCTCAAGGGATCCGCTATGGTCCCGTGTTGGTCCAAAAGAACGGCCGCCGGTGAACGAGTGCTCAAAGGCTCAAATGAAATGCTTCACAGAAATTAACAGGTTCATCTGTGTCATTCTTGTCGGCCGTTGCGTCAGCAAAAGGTGGGTCGCCGGAGAAATCTAAAAATCTGACAGGACCACGAACTGGATGCAAAATTTGACGCAAAGTCGTTTCAACTGAGGCTGTACGTGCAGTATGCGGAAGGTGTTGCAATCTGCCATGACACTCACGAGGTGTTTCTGCTCGAAGATGTTCTGGCGCTACGCGAACCAGAGCTGATCCATGGGCAATCCAGTAAATTGTAGGCCGAGGTCCTGTGGTGGTGTCATCTCGCGGCTGCATAGAACAAACAATTCCAGGACCACGCCAGCGACTGGGCTCGAGCTTCTGATCACCTGAACGCCAGTAGTACACCCAATCGCCAGGATAGAATTGCATAGCCTCAGCTCTGCTTTTGCTCATCAAGGCGTTGCGCAATGTGTGGCTGTTGTTTGCTTCGTGAAAGGCTTTTGCTGCAATAAGGCGAAGTTGTTGCAACTCCTGGTATGCCTTAGTGGGTTCGGCTGCATTGGTCATGGATTCATCTATGAGTCCTTTGTCCACCGAAGTTCTTCCGAAAACAATCTAAGCTGGAAAGGACCCATGGATGCTGCGCAATTAATTGCGAAGAGAGCATGCAATCGGAACCAGTTGTTTTAATGAGGCTTCTGGCTTGTCTTGCTTCATCTTCAAAAGTTGCATCCGGCGCACGGCATGCAGTCGTTCAACTGTGCCAAGACGATAGTGTGCCTCACGGGGAATCAATTCCAGCTTGATATTTCGGTCATCCATGTATTTGAGATAGACTTCGCTCATGTGAGATCCTGCTGCATCGACTCTCAGTCGAATGGGTATATCAAATGCATCTATCCAAGCATCGAGAACTCGCAATTCTTCCTTCTCAGCCTCGCTCTGGATCACAGAATTCATCTGATACTTGGAGAAGATGTCAATCAATGCCACAACCTTCTTCTTTTCATCATTCCATTTGATGTGGAACACGTCTTTCTCCAGGACCTCATTGAAGTGCTTCGCCTGAATCAAAGCTGAAGGTTTAGCTGGCCTTTGCTGCTTGAATCTCTGACAGATATCGCAGTTGTGCTCCTTTGCAGCCTGAATCACATTCTCCTCAAAGCCTCCTTTTCGCAAGGCCAGGACCAGCTTGTCTCGTCCTGGATGGCCAAGTTGTCGATGCGTCTTTTCTACTATGATTTTCGCTATCTTTTGATGTTTCTTCGACAATCTCTTCTCTTCATCCGTCACTTGATCATCGATCGTGGCTTCATCTTCTTCTTCCGCCACCATGATTATCATCATCTCCTTTCGCAGCTAGACCTTGTCCATTTCCTCATAAATGGCTTTTCCGGTTTTCTTCACAAATCCGGGTTCGTAGTTCTGCATGGCTTGAAGTGCAAGATTTCTTCCTTCCATTTGCACATGTCTTTCTCGACATTGACAGGGCAAGTGCAGGGCTTCAGCAGCTGCTTTTGAGCTTGTCCTAATGCGGGTCTATTTGCGCACTGGTCCAGATTCTTCTCCTTCATATCGAAGTCCAGTGCGACACCTCTTGCAGATTCCTTCATAGTATCCCTTCATCTGTTCCACTGTTGTGGTCTTCCATGAATCTGCACCATGTGGATGTTCCATGGCATAGTGGCTCTCATTCTCTTTGCTTACCTTGGCGACTTCAGGGACCAATGATAGATGCGTTCTTTCATCTTTTTCTCGTTGCTCTTCCAATTGCCTCCTTTGCTTCTCAGTGCGGCGATTCAATCTCTGTATTGCTGACCACTTCTTGCGAGGTGGGGCTATCCAGACAAAGTCGGGGGACACCTCACGAAGTAGTTCCACGAACTCTTTCCGCGCGTCTTCTCCTTCGAAGTTCCATTCAGGAAGAGAAAAGGTGGAGGCTTCCACATCTGGATACTGCGTCGCCAAGTTCACTGCCAAGTTTCCTTCATCCACATACACTTCAAAGAACTTCAATTTCTTCTTCTCGTTGAGTCGCTTGACTACTCGATCAGCCAAGTCGTCATTTTTCCACTCTTCATTCATCACCTTGGTCTTGTCGGTCTCATCTTCTCGAATCACCAGGCTTTCCTCCATCACCGGTTCGATGTTCCAGACATCGTCCATTTTCTCCTTCACCACTTTCGTTCCTGGAACTAGTCCCATCTCGTGCACGAACTCACTCTGGTAGAAGGCATCTTCCATCACGGAGTCGTTCTGATACATCATGAGGTCCAGGATGTAGTGGCCTTTCTCGTTTCTCTCAGGCCTGAACCAACCAGATGATCCGACTTTCATCAATCCTTCTTTGTAGTCGTGCACCACCCCCCATTCTTCCAAGGTCGGTCTTGCCAACAAGAAGGGTGTGTTTCCAGGAACCACTGACACCGTGACCGGCAGCTTCTGTCCATGTGTCACCGCCGTGAAATCCACCTCATAGAGCGACTGGAGCATCTCACCACCTCCAAACTTGAAGCTTCTCTTCACTGGCCTTGAGGTGATGGGTTTTGCCATCTTTTCATCGTACGACTCCAGCCATCGATGCCAGTTTGACTCACCAACAATTGTCCTGCTTGCACCGCTGTCCACAATGGTTGTTCCTTTCTCGGTGGTCATGAAGAAGCATTGTTCATCAATCTTCAACTCCTCTGCGGCACAGCTCACCGTAGTTTCTTCCACCATCGTGATCTCCTCAGGAACCTCTTTGATACCCTGAACTTGACTTCTGTATCTCTTGAACCTGGGGCGATACTGTGCCGTCGAGCCGGACAGGGTCGACTTGTCATTGGCGTTGTTGGTGATGGCGTTGGCGCTTGGCTTTCTCAGGCCAGACATCGTCTCCTGTTGAAGGGTCGTCGCATGAATCCACCACTTCCTTTGCCTTTTGACTTGCCTTTGCCTTTTCCTGACTTCCCTTTTCCTTTTCCACTGCCTTTGCTTCCTCCTTCTCCTTTGCTGCCTTTGAAGCTGTTCCTTTCGAAGTCAGGGCTCAAGGCAACAACGGGGTAAAATCCCCGAGACAAGGCCAACTCTTTCATGCGCTTGCGACTCTCGACATAGCTGACATATGCTTCATCAGCTTGATCCATTGCCTCCTCGAGTTCCTCCGGCACCTCATCTTCATCGTCATACTCGAAGAAGGTTTCCTCATCTTGCCACCATTCCTGTTCTCCGGTCATGTCTTCAACCGCATACTCTTCAAACCATTCGTCATCTTCATCTTCGAAGTATGCCTCCTCCTTGACCGTAGTGCCAGGCCTTACCAAATCTCGTGTTTGTGGACGGTGATCTCCTCCAAACATACGGATCAGTGCCTTGCCGACCTTCTCATACTCAAGATCACCTGAGCACATTGCTTTGATCTGAACATGGGTCCAACGAGGTACACCTGCACGAGTCAACAAATGCCAACCCGACAACAATGGCGGCACTTCCACATTGACTTCCTTCATCCTCTTCAACAGAGTTCGGTGCCTGATGAGATAGGCCTGCAACTCTTCTCCTTTGTTCCTTCCGAACTCACTGAAGAACTCATCGCACCGGGAAGGAACCTCGATCAAATCCTCATACTGATAGAGGTCGTCCAACAAACGAAAAACTGCTTTGAACGGCTGGGTCGCTTGCTCGATGTCATCGAAGTTCAACTGTTCTGTTGCGTCCCAGGCTACATCTCTCAATCTGATTATCACCAGATATGCTCCCTCCACTGACGTGTCATGTCCACGCCTCATGCACTGCTTCTCAAACAACTCCAGACGTCTTCTGTAGCTGCGGTAGGTCTTCTGCGTGAGGCCGTCTGCTGAAGGACATGCTTTTGCCAATCCTGAGTCCAAACCTTTGGATGAAGGGCTCGGTGTGAAGGGCAACTGCATAGCTGGTTCCTCAACGTTCGCAAACAGTCCTCTGCCAGTTTGTGGGATCTGTGGGGCCCCGATGGTCAAGGCATGGTGGTCCTGGCTCTTCTCACCGGAGTCTTCCTGGGGTTTCCGCGCTCTGCCCCTGACATGGGTGACGAACTTACCCTCGACTTCCTGAAGGAAAACGAAGAGCGCCTCAACCAAATAGGGCGCCGTCGGAGCCCTCAAGCTGGACCGCCTCCAGCTCCGCTACCAATCTCGTTGTAGAAGGTGAACAGCACGCTAGGTCCGCACCTTTATCTCGCACACGAAGGTCGTGAGGTCTTGGGGGTCGTGCCACGTTTCAGTAGCTCAAGGGCCCTAAGTGGCCACACATGTACACATTCATGAAAGAAACATGCCGCATTTCGTGGTGTGTGATACGGCACTCAGAAATTCACTACCCCTGTTACGAAATCTGAGTTCCTCGATGATGCAACATGTCTAAAGTGCGATATTTCCAAACGCGTTTGTCACGAAAAGCCGACTTTGAAGCACCCAAACACGAGGTTTCCCCTATATCTGCCACAAATAATGACCACCATGTGCGAAAATATGCACGGCGCTACAATGAGAGCGCAGTCGCCAGAAACATCCGCCGTTGCCGCCCAGATTCTGAAAGCCTACGCAATCGAAATGCACATTGACGATGTCGAGAACAATGCATATATTGTAAATAGCAGCGAATTAGCCGTTCACAGCCGCGCGCTTTAGCGATCTAAGCACCAACTGCTTTTCTGCTACCGTAAGAATCCCTCAGTGTACCCACACTGTTTGGATATGTGGTTCGTTTGCAGATGTCGTGCCAGGTGAGGACGGGAAGCGAGGACGACGTCCAGAGCGAGGTTGAAACATGCAGGGCAGAAGTCGGGGGCATTGGGGGAGCGGTGCTCTGTGGAATGAGTCAATTGAATATTCTGATGGTTGGGGAGCACATTCGAGGCTCTTCAAGGTAAGGTATAGCATGCTGCGACCCTCGATGCGCAGATTTCGTAATAGGCGTAACATTTGGTGAATTTTAAAATTTCGTGGCAGGCGCAGCACTTGGTGAACCTCGAAGTGCAGATTTCGTGGCAAGCATAGCACTTGATGGACCTGGAAGTACAAATTTCGTGGTAGGCACAGCGCTTGGTAAACCTCGAAGTGCAGATTTCGTGGCAGGTGCAGCACTTGGTAAGCGTCGAAATGCAAATTTCGTGGCGGACACAGCCTTTGGTAAAGCTCGAAATGCAAATTTCGTGGCAAGCACAACACTTTATAAAATTCGAAGTGCAAATTTCGTGCCAAACGCAGCGCGTGGTGACACTCGAAATGCAAATTTCGTAGCAGGCGCAATGCTTAGTGCACCTAGAAATATAGATGTCGGACAAACGTAATGGTCTCATATTCACACCCTACCTTTTTCTTGGCATGGGAAAAGGGTAAATCCCTTGCCAGGAAAATCACTTCAGCATTCATAAGTAAGAATGCACTTACTCGGTTACTTCTGGCTCGGGTTCATCCATAATCTGCTCTCCATCTTCTCGATGGTCTTCCATCGCTAGTACAGCTTCAACATCGTTCTCATCTGAGCTGCTATTATTTCTCCTTTGTTTTCTTCTTGGCGGCATTCGGAATTCTCTCAACATCCTTGGTGGTTCCCAATTCGCAGCCATCCATCCATCTGGCCATTTGTTTTCTTCTAATGGGCAATTGACATCTTCGTACCCTTTCTTGACGTGGTAGGTGTATTGCCTCAAGCTTCTGATATAGTCAATCAGTCATCTCCTTCCTTGTTTCTGCTCCAATGATCATCAGCATCCTCTGGAGTTTTTGAATATCGCATGCCTGTCGGGATATCCTCATCTAATGGATCTTCCTCCATCATCTGACGAAATTGCCTCTCCTTATCACGATATAGATTTCAATGCCCACGTCATTCTCTATCTGTTCAAGCCTGTACGCCTGGTAGGCGTCATCCTCCAAGTTTTCATATTCGGTTTCTGGTTCGATATGTCCTTCCAGACTTCCATAGTCTGTCGTCAGATTGTTTTCTGATTCTTCATCCTCTTCTTTCTTTCGCTTTTCTTCTTCTGTTTCTGTCCTCACCATTCTCACATGTACTTCTGTCTCGTGCACAGAACCCTCCTCATCGATGTAGGAATTTCTCCTCATTTCTCCATCCTGCTCTTCTGCTTCTTCTTCCATTTCTTCTCCCCAACGTGGGCCGACCACATCTCTAAAACTTAATCCAGAGTTGCCTGCCCATTGAACCCATTATCTTCCTTCAGGTTCTTCATCTATTTCATCGTACTCATGCCTGCTTCTATGGCCTGATGGCCAATTTGACCAATTTTGCAATTCCGTAGTTTACAGACGTTCCGGCCACCTTCTAGGAGCGTTCCACATGCTCAGATTAATTCTTTCTAGATCTTCATCTGAGGTATAGTTCTCCTCTTCACCAATTGCGCTTCTCATCGCTTCCCAAGAAGTTACATGTCTCCTCAGCTCTCTTGCTGTATTCTTCAATGCTTTCAATAAGATCAGGATTGCAATGCTCAAGATCACAATGCCAATTGTCAATCCCATCACAACTCGCTCTAACATCTCACCTCCTGTTGCTCTTCTCCCAAGCAGTTCTATACCGGTGCAGTCAACGAACTAAATGGCTACGCACGCTTACCTGCGTCTATCTTGACAGGACTGACACATCAAGAGCGCACACCAAACTGCCGCTCTCCTTTTCATTGCCAGAATCCGAAAGTGCTGTCAAACGAAACACAGGACCCGTAACCAGAATCGTTGACAGAAACGCCGTGAGAAAACCCCAAAAAGGAAGCGTTCTGGCAATGATCAGGAGAGCCAGGCCAGGCGGTTCCCGACAGGAAACACAGTTGGTTCCGGTCGGGCATTCCTCAGATCTACAAGTGAAACCGAATAGTGCAAGTCTGCGGGCAGGTGTGGCAACGGGGAGCTCTGGCCCCATCTGCTGAGCAAATCGGCTGTGTCGTTTTCTGACCCAGCAATATGGCTGATATTTAAAAGCACCCCAAATTTAGTACAGCACAGCGCCAAGCGATGGGCAACCAAGGATAGGGCCTCATTGGTGGAAAGCCAATCGTTGCCCACGGCCTCAGCGGTGGTGTTGTCGCTGAAAGCCGACAGTTGAACATTAAGGCGGCGGTGGGCACCAAAATGAGCAAACATGCGAACAAGGGCTAATTGGGCGAGGGTTTCAAAAAAGCCTATAGCTCGTTGCAGGTCACCTGGCAGGGGGAGTCTACATGGAGCGAGGTCTTGCGATGACAAACGCAAGGAAAACCAACAGCAGACTTGAGAATTTAGTTCCAAATAACCCCCAACGCCCGCCTCAGAACCATGTGCATAGGCATCCGCAAATGCCCGGCCCGGCCACAAAGGTTTAGGTCGCATGGATACTATGGGTGAATGGTGTTCCAACCAAAGCTTACAGCGTGCAAAGACAGGCGTCCTGCCTGAGAGAGTTTGCGCGACTGTGAGTGGGGGTTGTCACGCGTAGCCACAGGCGTCTGTCCGTGACGCATACCTGATCAAGATCCGAAAGGGTGCGAATAGGCACACGCCGCGCCGAAATCAGCTTGCTCCCCACGGAAATGGATGCGCCTGGCGGGGTCCGGAGCAGACTCGTCTAGGCAGGTCTTCAGGACTGTCCACAAGGCCGGAGGTACACTATGGTGTGTGGGTGGAAAACTAAGTAAGTTGGCATACAAAGGTTGCAAAGCAGGTTTCATATGGGGAAAAAGCGCCATGCACCAGACGCAGTGGCCGACAAACTTCTCTAGAGTTTTCTTAGGAACACGGGAATGGGTGAACATTTCCTGGATCAAGAACAAAAGCTTTTGGCGCTTGGCGTCATCGAGTTCAACTAAGCCGGCCGAAAAGTCAACTTGCCATCCAATCCACAAAACTTGGGGGGAAAGCTTGCACTTTTTCCATGAGATGGGGACATGAAAAAGAAGGCAAAATATCACAAGCATGCAGGATGACAAACTGATGGTGCTAGCCGGGGTTGAGAGGATGTAGTCGTCCACAAACAAAAGCTAGCAATGGCGGGTCCATACCTGCCTATGCCAGACTCGCACCAGGAAGCTCCCGAGGCGTCCCCACCAGTGCTGGGAAAATTTAGCCCCAAAAGGGCAGACCCTGTAAAAAAAGAGTTGGCCTCGGTGGGTAAAACCGCACAGGCCTTGCTCTTCTGGTTTCAAGCGAATGCGCTTATGCGCTGACTTGATATCTAATACAAGGGCGGCTTGGGGGTCCCTGGCGCAACGAAGTGGGAAACAAGCAGCGACGTCCTTAGCGGAAGGCATGTTTTGCTTGTCGGGGGTAACAACTGCGCCATTAGTACCACTGATGGAGGGGTCCATGACTAGTCGTGGTGGTCGGGTAGGACTAAAGGCAATGCTTAGCTTACCAATGGCCACATTCTTTCAGTGGCGCTGGGCATCGGCGACGGAATGCGGATAGGCGAAAACAAAACCTTGATCAAGCTCTTCTTGCAAAAGTTCCTGAGTAAGGTCTGGATGGTCTTCAGCCGATTTCCAATTTGACCAGTGAATGCTCAATAGATGAAATCGTGCAAGACTTCCTTAGACGTCATTTCACAAGACGAAGAGAGGTGTAGACAGAGCCTTTCTTCCGAAGCTCAAAAAGGTGTCTAAGGACACGCTTTGAGAGTGCTTGCAAGGGATGGCGGACAAAAAGCGCCGCGCTCTGGGAAGCTTTGCCGCTGGTTCACCAAGCCTTTCACCCGGCAGCTTGGTTGGCACACGCCTGGATTGCCGGAGAGGCCGGCCAAGCGAATAGCAACTCTCATGGCCCATATAACCCAACATTGAAAGTTTGGTCCAGGTGCAAAATGAAAGCGAGCTGGACGTTTGGGGCGCCACCAATAGAATTGTGGACTTCAATCTCTTCAGCCCTGCCTACATCTACATCAAGGCAAAAACCCTTGTTTATGTAAGTCGCCTTCTTTTGATGCAGAATTGTCATCGCGCGAAGGCTTATGCGCCTGCATGTGTCAACACTGCCAGGCTGATGAAGGAAGCAGCGATGATATCGATGAGGATAGGGAGCGCCATTGTGATTGATTTTGCCGAGACGCCGGCTGGAAAAGAATGTTGAGAAAAGCGGTGCTGAAGTTCAACCGCTAGGGAGCGTGCCAAATTCGACACTGTCTGTGTAGGGGTAAAGCTCTCTTCTGTGTGGCAGCCTTGTGTGCATTGGTCTGGCAAACATTTTTGGCATTTGTAGGATTCTTTTTGGTTCAACAACAAAGCTGACAAGCAATCCGCGCCGGGCCTCCAGAGTCCAAGATTTGAGAAGCCATGCCGGCGAATCGCAACCGCCAATCTTTGATGAGTAGCGTGCTGCCAGCGGTCAAGCGAGCTCGAGTTGCCCAGCAACCAGATGCCCTCATTGCTTGTGTCCGCCAGTGGGGCAGTGCTTTTTGGGTTTTTGAAGGCCTGGTCGCATTGGATTTTTTTGTGTAAACAAGCGCTAACAAAAAGTAATGCGTTATAAGTATCAACTGTGACTTTCCACGCGCGCGCAAACAATGCATACGCGTGTGAGGCACAGAATTGCAAGCGGCTCTGTGGCAGATCCAATTTTCTGGTCCTTCACATCGTTCCTTCACGTTCCAAATGCTGAGCTCTGTTCGGGAGCTGCTGGCGCAACAAGGCCACAATGAAGGAGTGAAGACAGTGGGCGACATGGAAGCAACTTGGCACATTCGACTCATCACTGGAGCGCCCCCGCAATCCGGCCCTACAGATGTAGATGGCGTTGGGATTCTTGATTGGGCCCCGGCCGACAGAAGGTTTTGAATTCCCACCGGCATTGCTCAAGCTTAGGACGTCAATCGAAGAAACCATACTCCCACTCTGCCAACAGGGATGTATTGCCATTAATTCTGGAGGAGCCAGCATTTATGGTGCAAGAAGAACTCTGGTTCGTAGAACGATCATGCATACACAAACATCATGAGGTTCATTCTGGCAGATGTGCCCCGTCGCTACCGCAGCGCGCAGGATTTTGGACATTCAAGGACAGACAACAGCAGCAGGTACTCCGGGTGGACCCGCAGTAACGACGCAGGCGCCTCTCCAACGCCAAGTGGAGCGTACACATCATCAGATTCAGCACTTCACGCCAGGGTGCAAGGTCTGCATGCATTAGTGAGGAGGTTCGAAGACTTCTTAAAGAGAAGAACTTGTCTCCGGGCAGGTGCGCGTAGTTAGGTTAGTTGCACTTTCAAAGACTACTTCTTAAAGAGAAGAAGTTGTCTCCGGGCCAGTACGCGTTAGTTGCACTCAGAACCTGTGCTTCTGCTTGTTGTTATTTATTTGCATTGTGCAGTGTCCTTAGACATTGTACAATTTCAAGTGGTGTCCTTGGATGGAGGACTGGACCTCACTCCTTTTTCTCGTCTGGTTGACAGACACCCAGATGGAGAAGTACACTTTGTCCAACTCAACGTGATGCTAGCTCATAGGCAACTTCCACTGCGTCTGGCTGTTGCTGGCTTCCCACGTACTCCTTTGGATGATGGTACATGCCCTCATTTATCGGAGATGCAATTAGTTGCAGTGCCAGCTGAGATGCACGGATCCTCCCTGGTGCTTACTAGTGGGCAGATTCTCTTTCCCTTTGAAGATTCGCCACACATCACACACGATGGCGTTCTCTTGCATGGACGGTGTGCCCCGCAAAGAGCGATGGTTTATCGCATCCTCCAGCAAGCAGAATGCCTCTCTCCTCATGGTTGGGCAGTAGGGCGAGGACAGGTCCTACACCACCGATCCCGCCCTAGCTGTTGCCACAAAGTCGTCCCATTCCCCCCCACGAGCAGTCAGCCAGAATTAGTGGTGACACGAGCTCGCCCCAAGCCGGTACGGGGTGCATGCAAGAGATGACGTCCGATGGTCAATCTGGGCAAAAAACCCGCGGTCCACCCACGCACGGTTTTTTTTCTCGCAGGCGTTGTCTTTGGCGACTGCATCGCGAGACGACGTGGTTCCGGAGGCGTCCAGGAGCAGCTATGCACGGATGGCATGCGTTGGACAGTGCGGCAGCGTAGCTGCCAGCGCGGCTGCGGATATTTTCTCAGGCCGCGGCTTCAAGAAACAGAGAAAAATTTCAGTGCGCCCCCCTGACCAAAGTTGGGAGGCAGGATGCTCTAGGAGAATTGGAGCAGCAGGGTTGGGGAAAAAGGCTGCCAATCGCCTCTGTGATCCTCAAATTGCGGGGGCAGAGTTGGCTGCGTGCAGCCTGTTGTACAAATGTGGGCATGTTGGTCTCTGAGCAGTGACGACACCTGGCCAACACTTCTCTCCTTTGGAGAAGGCAGTCGGATTGCTTTGGTGTGGCGCACTTGCGGCTGTCTCCTCGTCTTTGTGCCCTGGAGTCAAGTTGCCAAGCTACGAGGGGTTGTTGCAATCCACAAGGATTGAAGCATGTCCGTATGAGCAAGTGCAAGTTGCTCTGGCTCACCCCAAGCATCTTGTTCCGGAAAAAGAGCAGTTTCTACAAGCCAACAATGACTTGCTCTGTCAACTCCAAGGCTCGTTTGTGCCTTTGGAAGGTATTGCGCCACAAGTGTTTGAAGCCATCCACCAGCGTCAGCAAGGTGAAATACCATGGTCACTGTCCTGTGGATGATTGCGTCCGAAGCACTTTTCACCTTATTTTACACTTTGACAGTTGCCTTCCGCGAAACTGGGGGG
>CAXAMN010008891.1:214931-226653 GCA_963970005.1 Durusdinium trenchii
CGACCTAATTCATTTGGCTCAAGACTATCGTAGCCCAATACCTGCATACGCAGCCATAGAAAAGGTGTGCAGCTGCCGCTCGCACACCGTCGATCTTCGTGGCCTCACTTGGCGTATTCGATCAGGTCCAGTAAAGCTACTGCCACTTTTGGGGGAACTTACCCCTCACCCCCCCCGTGGGTTCAACTCCCCCTGGGACGCCTCTGGGACACCTCTCGGGCACCTCTTATGGCATCCACTTGGTTTAACTCCTCCGGGATACGGTGCAACAGATTCAACAAGCTCACAGGTTCATGACATCGACATTGATAGAAGAAACCAAGCAAATCATGCAAGCAGCTTTGTTTTGCCTCTGGGACACCTCTTGGGCACCTCTTATGGCATCCACTTTGGTTCAACTCCGCCGTGGAGGTCTTGGGATACGGTGCAACAGATTCAACAAGCTCACAGGTTCGTAAACACATCGGATGCATCGAATAATGTGGCAAAGTCCAGCCACGCTTCCTTAATTATCGGAGACTTCAATTCTAAGGTTGGCTGTGTCATTGCTGTTTGTGTGTCTTACATATTCACAACGTTTTACCTCATGAGCGTTTGCCTCAATCCGCTTGATGTCCCACCAGTCCGGATGCACCCCTGCTAGCTTTCGTCACCTACCCTCGGCCTCAAGTTCATTGCCCGACATCTGTTTCACTCTCTGTCTCACCCATGCATGTACATTCAAGTGTATTTTCAAGAGTCTCCTGCGTCGGGTTCTCTCTGTGGTCTTTTGTTTGGTTGTTGGTTGGGCGTGTTTTGGTTTTGTTTTGGCCCTTTTTCACTAAGGAGACTCTTCCAAATACTGCACAAGCTGACCTTTGCATTTCCTGCATGAATGGCGGCTCGACTCGTGCAAAAAAGTAGTAGGCTGGGGCTTCCATTTATGACCCCTTTGAAGGTGCTGGTATGTACATATATATATATATATATACAGGATACAGCAGGATGTAACATCGTGCAACATCATGCAACATCATGTCACTATTCCAGTCCCATGGATGGTCCGGGGTAGACTGTTGATGAACCAAGACATTTTGGGGCATGGTGAAAGGCCTGATCCCGGACTTCACAGAGGAGTGAGTAGCTTTTCTTCGTGGTCGGGACTGGACAGACTGGTCGCCAGCACGGAGGTTCGATGTGCCGCATCGCCCGCCCGGTGCACGCTTTACGGTGAAAACGGCCCGACTCATGGGCCCGAACCAGACCCTAGGGCTCCAGTCGTACCTCCTCAGATGGTATGACTGGCCCTCCAAACCCGCCTGAAACACCTTCTTAGAAGACATTTGGAGCCGGGATAGGGATTGGTGAGAAGGTCCAGAGCAACCTGACCCCTTCGGAGCCTCGTGTTCCGACCCCGTCCAGGAGTGTTTGGCAGATTCGATCCATTTTGGACCACTTGTCCAACCAACTTCCAGGGGTTTTCATGGTCTGATCAAAACTAGAATATCAAAGATGCCCTCCGTTGCACCATGTGGCACCCCTAAGGATTTCGGACATGATGCCCCGGAAGGGATGCCCCATGCAGCAGAAAGCGAGTCGCACCACTTTGTTCACTGATGATAGGTGCATTCTCCTGCTGGAGCTCTTCACAGGAACTACATAAATTCAAAAGTTGTGTCTCGCATGTCTTAGTCTTTAGCTTGACCAGATTTGGTCACTGGTGGCTCCTCTTGAGCTCATATCTCTCAACGAAGTCTCGATTCCGAAGTCTGCATGATCGAAACGCCACGGATCGTGTTCCACGCTGCCGAAACAGCTGCTCTTGGCTCAAGTCAATCGAGAAAGCACAACAATCCGTAGAGCAAACCCTTCTCTACCTTTTATCCATGATGCTCAGCTGGGTTATGTTTTTTTGGGGGGTGCCACAAAGCGATCTCGAACGCTTTTCGTGGTGCTTCGCGTCAGTGGTTCGAGTACACCGTGCTTTTACAGGCTGTGGGCCATTCCAGTGAGGTCCACCCACACCCCTTCCCAAACACCACCTGTTTGGGCCTGGCATAGGACGGCCGAGAAAAGGCCAGGGGTGGTTGGTTGAAAAGGGGATGCGGCATACCGTACCTATAGATCTTCCCTCCAAAAGCCACCAGAGGAGACCTGTTGGGGTGCTGGCATAGATCTTCCAACTACGTATTTCTGCCTTTTAAACTGGTTTTATGGATGAAAAGGCATATATAAATGTTGCACAGTTGGAAGATCCAGGTATATGCCAGTCCCATGTGTCGTGTCTGGGATTTATATATGGATTTATCATTACGGATATAACATCCAGCACTGACTTCACAGGTCACCAATTGAAACCTGCAACAGGGCCTAACACCCAACCCTCCATTTCGGAGAGCTGTTGGGTTCGGTGTGGATTGAGGTAGTTGGATACGGGGTCAATGTATATCGGCAGTCCTATGCCAGTCCCAAACCGGTCGTGTTTGTTTCCTTGGTCTGATACCCCTGAGCAAAACCTCCGTCCGATTCCGAGGTGCTGCGACAGGAATCGACGAAGAAGGGATTGATGAAATTGGATGAACCACCCGTCGACGCGACCCGTTTTCGTGAGTGAAAACCGCTCGACTCAGACGGTCCCGAACCAAACCATAGGGATTGGGTGAGGCCCATCCCAGACCCCCGACCAGTGCGGAAAAACGGGTCTGGGTGGGGCGAAAGTCCCATCCGACTGCCGACTACCTCCATGAAGTCCGCACCCCCGTCGAACGTGAACGCCAAAGGGAATGTCTTCGTCCGCGGTACACTTTGGAGGGGTGAAACCCTCGGAGTTGGAGGGAGTTGTTAGTTTTCTACTACGCGCGCACGCGTCTCTTTGAAGCTCTTTCGTTCCTGAACCAAAGGACCCGAATCTGAACTGGTCAGGGGTCTGGGGTGGGCCTCACCAATCCCGATCGGTTTGGTTCGGGACCAGGATCGAAGTAGGGCTGTGAACTCACGGAGCGTCTGGGTGAACCAAGCCATACACGTGCAGTCGAAGTCACCACTGCAGTGGAGCCGCTGTCACACGAAGTCACCACTGGGTGGAGCCACTGGGATAGGATCAGGCATAGGAATCCTTTTGAACATGTTCCCAGACGCGACCCGGGACCCGAAGCCTGACAGCAGGGGTCACGCCCGTTTTTCCGCACTGGTCAGGGGTCTGGACCTTCTCACCAATCCCTATGGTTTGGTTCGGGACCAGGAAAGGGCTGTTTTCACAGAGCGTCTGGGTTCATCCTTGTTCTTCATTCCCGAAGCCGCACCAGTGAGTTGCTGTGATCACTGTATTGAAACACCAACAATCAAAGTAGGGAACCCACATAGAGGGAAACCCGGAAACCCTATAGTCTTCAGCTCCACCATTGAAAGGGTTCAGTTGACCTGGTCTTGCAGTGTAAGATCCTTTTCGTGAAACCATGGTTTTCTTCGGGATTCATGAACATCCACATCATGAGCGACCGGAGGCACGGCTTTTCGCCGTGCTGGAGACCACTCTCAGGACCTGGCTACTTCAAGTGGCCTTCTTTGCCGCGGCCTATGCCGCGGCGGCGTCTCCTTCGCAGTGGCAGGAAGCAGCTCGGCTGGAGAGGTTGTGTGCGACCGTCGGGGGAATTGGAGAACCCAGATGCGACCCTGGACCCTCCGTTCAGTAGGGGCCGTACCTCATATGGAGGGGTCCGGACCCTCAAAACCCTGCGGTTTTGAGGGACCAGTCGGCCTGTGTCGAGCGTCTGGAAAGAAAGCTTCTTCCCAGACCCGTGAAAACAGCCCTTTCCGGGTCCCTGAAAAGCACCCAAACACGACACGTCTGGGACTGCCGGACTGCCGATCAGGCCAGGGGTGGTTGAAAAGGGGTCAATGTGGGCATATATATGCTATAGATGGAGCGTCTGGGCTATAGAGATTGGTTCGGGTCCAGACCCCTCCAGAGGGTCCCGGGTCGCGTCTGGGTTTGGTGGGAAAAGCAGCAGCAGCGGACTCGAGTGAAGACCAGAGAAGAAATCGCAGCGCCCCACGAGCACCCCGTTGCGGTCTTCGAGTGACAGGTGACGACCTGGGAGGTGCTACGGGTGGTACCCAGACGCTCCTGGACCCTGATATGGAGGGGTCGGAGGGGTCTGGACCCGAACCAATCCCCATGTTTTTGAGGGACCAGTCGGGCTGTGCACGGAGCGTCTGGGTAACATCCTAATTCAAGCGGAAGTCTTAGGTGTGACAACCCTACCAGTCCAAAGACCCAGTAAAACCTTGTCTTTTACCTCGTTAAGTATTGGTTTTGTATGACCATCCCCAGTAAAATGAGGTCTTTGACTTGTAGGGCGATAGCGGTGTGAAGGCACCAAAGGACCATCCAACTTGCGCCCCCGGGCGGTGTGAACGGGCCCGTTCCCCAGTTCCGACGCCGGTTTGGACCAAGGGGGCGGCGGCCGAGTCTTGCGAAGCTGGGCGATGCATGCAATACCCAAACACGACACGTCTGGGACTGCAATATTTGCCGAACATTGGGGTGGTTGAAAAGGGGTCAATGTATGGAGTGTCTGGGATATATCATATCCCTCAGACTCCGGCCCCTCAAACGAGTTTTGAGGGCGAACTCGGAACCCTGCATGATTCACGGTGTCGGGTCCGACCCCTACCATGGAGGGTTGTTGGGATTTTTAGGGATATGAAATGCCCAGACGCTCATGAGCCCTCCTAAGTAGGGGTCCTGACCCTCAAATCCCTAGGGTTGTTTTGAGGGACCAAGAGCTGTTTGGAGCGTCTGGCAGGGTGGATAATATACAGGGAATGTCAGGGAATATGATCAATATGATCTCAGATGCTCATGGACTCTCCTAAGTAGGGGCCGCACCTCATGTGGAGGGGTCCGGACCTTCTCATCAGTCGACCTGTTTTCATTCATGGAGCATCTGTGACGTTTGGAGCACTTGTGACGTTTCCTAGAGAGGTTGAACAGCCCATCCCATTTGTACCAGTACAGGGTCCTAGTTCAGGTCTCTCAACCTCTCCTGGTTGGTCCGGAAGAGGTGTTTCACTGTTTCACCTGCGACTCCTCGCACCGGACCCCCGCCCTCTTGGAGCCACGGAGAGCCACGTCGGACACCGTGGCCTCGTCGGACGGCTCGTGGCGACCGCCGTGGCGAGCGTCCCGGCGGTCGGGTGACGGAGACAGGAAGGACCGACCCACGGACAGCTCCGACCCTCCGGACCCGACCCAAAACCCCCCTTCTCCATGAGGTGTGGGTCCTGACCTCCTCTTAGGGCATTGAAGCTGAAACGAGGAATCACGAATGGAGTTTCGGTGGATTCACCTTAGCGCAGCATTCAAAACTTGATTTCTGGAATTCTACAGTGATGTCGATCAGGTAACACAAGAATCGTTTTTTTGCGTTTGGTGACTTGCCCAGGGTGAAATGGAGCCTTCACCAACATGTAGCAGTTGGTTCGGGGCCGAACGGGTCGCGGTCGCCTCTTGGGGGTGGAGACTTTTCGTGTGTCTTACCCAGACGCTCCGTTTTCGTTCACCGCCCTCAGCCGGTTCCGAACCAAACCATAGTGATTGGATTCAAACAACCATGGTTTTAATGGTCTTTACCAAAGAACCATTGTTTTACTAAGGATTTCTACACTACACCACCAGCTCAACCGTTCTTTTAATGGTCTTTGAAGGCTAGGGATAGGGATTGGTCAGAAACCCCAGAGCCCCTGACAGCAGGTCGCGTCTGGGTTCGTCTTTCGTTGACTCTGCAGCTTCGGTGCTCGCCCCGCGCTTGCACGGAGGTGCTTGGACGGCGTGTGCGTCGTGTGTCCAGTCGGATGCGCCCAGGAGAACGACGGTGGCCAAGGACTCTTTCAAAAGTCTTTGGGGCGCGTGGGCCGGTCCATGCAACATGAAAACCCGATGGAGAAGCGCTTCGGATGAAGGGACGCGGAGCTCAAGAGTCATGGGCGGTGGAGGGAGAGTCTGGCGGGAATGGTGTGAATGAACGCCAGACGTCTTCGCGCCCAACGACATCCTAAGTAGGGGTCCGGACCCTCAAATCCCTAGGGTTTTGAGGGACCAAGAGCTGGAGCGTCCACGATCAATGAACAGGACGGCCCTGAAGACTCGGCTAGACCGTCTGAAGACCTGTTTAGGTGGTACTCATTCGGTCTTCCCTCCAGGTAACCATGGTCTAGATGAGTCAGAGAAAAAGAACACTCACTCCCCACATCTCCCCCACTCCCCGGAAAGAGTCCTGGTTCCTTGGAGTGTAAGCTTCTGGATGGCGAACTTCGGTTCTGGGAACTTCAGACTTCAGGGCGCTCACGGACGCACCAGCGCGCTGGTCGGCGAGCTGGTGCGTAGGTCGAGTGAAGGGGAAGTATGGTCAATGCACTCCGGACTGGAGGGCCAGAGGTCTTGTACCTGTTTTTGATAGGGTCATGTCATGTCCCATGTTCTATGGTACTTTGGAGGGTCCAGGTCTATTATACCTAACTGTACAGGGTGGTTGAATTTTCGTTGGGGGGGGTTCTGGGGTCAGCATCTCCAGTCCCAGACAGGTCGTGTTTGGGATTGTGAGAGTCTGCTTGAGCAGCTCTCACGTGCAGCAGTGAGTTATTTTCGGTGGATGTCTGGCACCAACAAGCTGCACGAATCAGCGGTCCACATGTTCCACCCAACAGTCCGGGACCCGTTTTTCCGAACGGGTCAGGGGTCTGGGTTGGGCCTCACCAATCCCTATGGCCCTATGGTTTGGTTCGGGACCGTATGAGTCGGGCTGATTTGAAGCTGATTCCCAACAAACGCCACGAATCACCAGACAAGCTGCGGTTCAGTTGCTTCTTCTCTTCGGGGTTTGGGAAGGACATCACCGATCGGTTCGGTGCCAAGTGGAGTGGAGACCTAAGGGGTGGTGAAGGGTGTCTATTGACCACCCCTTAGGATCTAAACAACACCCCTTGGAGTCTCCTGGAATGTACTTTTTGACGACCAGGAGTCACAGAGCTCGGGCCTGGGTGGTGTGTTTAGTCGTCCCCTTACGTGAGTGGATGTGACAGGGGCACCCCGACGGCACCCTCCATGGAGTCCGCACCCAGTCTTGTGACTGCTGGTAGTTCACCCTTTTTTGAAAAACTCCAAAAGTGTTTCTTGCTCAGCTTGGGGCGAAGGGTCACACATGTCATTGACTGCGCCATGATGACCCTCTCTCCGGCCGTAGGATCTCAGTTCTAGCCGCCATTGGGTCCAGGATCTGTTGTTGTTGTATTTCAGGTGATGTTGGTATTTTCCCATATATTGTTAAATCCCACATATACATGTCCATCCCTTAATAATCACCTCTAGACTGTAGAGTCTCTAAAGAACCTCCTGCTTTCCTTGCAGCGTCCATTCCTTCGAACGTGGAAACGGCCACGTCCACCCTTGGGAATCGGTTCCTTTTTCTTTCCAGGCTTCGCTGCGTTTCGCTGGATGTCTGTTGCCCCCCGCGTCAGGGCGGTTCCCGTACGGTTTGGAGCCCCGTGGCTTGGAGCGGCGGTCGGGCGTCGAACGTGGGCGATCCGAGGCGAGTCTATTTGATTTGCACAGCCCATAAGGCTGGGACCGAGCTGATGCGGAGACTCGGCTGCGTCCGACTGTGCGAACCGTCCGGGTGTGAGTGGGTGCGTGCGAACGTCCGAATCGGCGTCAGCGCAAGAAAGATAGCACCCGAAACCTGCCAGGTCGTTGTTCTTGAGGGCTATTGGGCCTTAACGGGTCTCAATTGGTGACCTGGTAGGTTTCGGGTGCTACTAGATGTTTGACATGTGGTTGACATGTTCCCCAGCCAACACCACGGAGTCTGGGTATCACCTCTCCCAACTACATGGTTAATGGGGGGGTACGGGGTGGCTGGCCACTTAATTTTGCCGGAATTGTATGTCTATTTATATGTGTTTTTGCATACAGATCAACTGACCGGTGTCACTGGTGAGTTCGGAAAGAATTTCATTACCACATTCAATGCTGGTGGTTGGATGTGTTGATAGATGTTGATATATACTTATCACGCATGACCTTTGAACACATACGAAAACATTTTGTATTTTCTAACACAAAGTAAACTAAGAATGGTCCCTGGCATTTGCTTTGCTTCCTGCAACATCCAGCCCATAGTCTTGTGTCATTTGTGACGCTGGTCACTGCCTCAGCAGATCTTTTATGACGATTGGTGGGGCATGATTACGAAAGCCAGCCTTCGTAGAAGGCGCCAGCTGAGTTGTGTTTGGCGAACGAAGAGTGACTAAGTAGGGGGTCTGGGGGGGGGTGGCCCGAGAAAGTACCACGTAAACTCGAAATTAGGTGGGGGAGAGGGGAAGGTTTTTGAGGTTGTGTTGGAGGTGATTTTTGAGGGGGTGGTGATGCAAGAAATGCAATTTGCATCATTTGCATCATCTGAATGGTAACGTGTAGCTGGCGGGTACAGATGCCCAGGGTAGCTACCAGGCAGTTACCAGGTATAGTACTTCAAGTTCCCTTTCCGTCAACCGCTCGATAACCTTTGCACACGCACACCAATCCACAGCTTTGAAGTTTCATGCGTGCGATACCTGGGAACAGAATTGTAGCTACCCTGGGTCCGTATAAATGCTATGTTGCTATACCTCTCACACATATATAAGTTCAAAGCACGAATGAGACTTCAAAGCTGTGGATTGCTGCACGTTTGTAAAGGTTATCGAGCGGTTGACGGAAAGGGAACTCGAAGTACTACACCTGGTAACTGAATTGTAGCTACCCTGGGTATCTATACCGTCTAGGGGTGCACGGAAGCAAGGTTTTGGAGGTGCTTTTTTGTGGTTTGAAGAAATGCAATTGTCTTCGGTTGCTTGAAGTGCTAACTAAACCTGGCAACTGAATTGCAGCTACCCTGGGTATACCTGGCAACTGCCTTGTAGCTGCCCTGGGTCCGCGCGCGCGCCTAAATCTAGGGCAGCCGGGAGCCAGCAAGTACCTGGCAACAGAATTGTAGCTGGCTTTTCTCGTTGACAAAAAACGCTGGCTTTCGTTTTGAAGCTTCTCAGGTGGTACATGCTTGTTCATGAAAGAGTTTGAGCGTGACGGTGCTTAGACGGGGCAGGTAGATGTTGGTCATTGAAGCTAGAGTTTGCAAAAATCTTTCAGTGCACTAATTTAAGTTCGACAGGTTCTGTAAGTTCTTAAGTCAGATTATGCAACTTTTACTTTTCAATCCAAGGAAAAGTAGTACGTAGTAAAAGTTTTTGCAAAAATGAAAACTTCTTACAAACAATGTAACAACGTAGAGAACTTACTTAGCTTTTTCGATGTTGCGAGTTTATACTTGTTCAAAAACTGTTCAAAACAAATTTTCTCTGTGTTCTATTTAACTGCTTTTCTTGATTGCTTTCAAAGGGCTGTTTTCCTCTAGAGTGCTGGCGGACCATCCGTTCGAGTTGAATGTTAGAACTTGTTGGTTCACTCTTGTTTTGCGCAATGCCTATATACAGCGGCTGCTCAAGGAGCCGCCCTCGTATATGTATATACAGAAAGCACAGGCTCCATGTGCAGCAAGACAGGCAGCTGAGGCAGCGCGCGTGCTGAGCAAACACTTGACCCCCGCAGTTGCGAAACAAAAAACTTGTCCTCAATCAATCAGCCAAACTTAAATCTTGACTCGTTGGCAACTCAATGAGCCGCTTGTGAGACACTGAATGGTATTTCACAGAACTTATCACATGACAACCAACATATTCGGTATTGTCAATTTGGAGCCAAACATTTATATACATAGAAGAACTGATAACTTTGCAATTTATACATGTTTACATTGTA
This sequence comes from Durusdinium trenchii, assembly GCA_963970005.1. Lineage (NCBI taxonomy): Eukaryota > Dinophyceae > Suessiales > Symbiodiniaceae > Durusdinium > Durusdinium trenchii. Next base: position 224,767 of record CAXAMN010008891.1, read on the forward strand.
TCTATTTTACATGTTTTATACATTTCTATACCTTGTGTTTCCCTGGTATGTGAAGACCATTGGCTACAGGTATACCTATTGCTCAGCAAGCTCGATATTTGGATATCTTGGCACAAACTTTTCCTTGTTGATGAGTTGAGGGAGTTTGGCATCAACCGCATTCAACAATCAACCAAACCAAGTGCATTAGATTGGGACTTGTGACATAGATTGCAAGCAAATCAGTTGCATGATTGTTGAAAAGGAGTTTATAGAAAGTTTTTTTCGCAAACTGAGCACCTATACGGGGCAATTACTGTACTTACTGGAAAGGAGTTTTTCTAAATAGAAAGTCGTAGAGTGGTGTAGCTGCCCATTGGGCCGCCAGGCGCATGTGTATACATGTGCCTTTGTGTACCTGGCCGGGCCATGTATGTTTTTGGCCAAAGATACCAGTAAAACAAGTGTAAAGCAGTTTTCACAAACAGCAAAAATCTGCAAACCAAAATACCTAGCATTTTTTGAGTTAGTTTTACTTACAAAACTTTTAATATTACTTACACATAACTTATACAAGTTAGTAATGCAATGTCAAAATGCGCAGTTTGTAGTTTTGTAAGTTACCTTACAAGTTTTCTATGTGGTGTAATTGCTATAACTAACTTGTTCCAAACAACCAAGAACCATCCAGATTTGTTGCAAGATTTCGTATGACTTTAGTTGACTTTATCTGACCGTGCTTGTAAAATCTTGAGGTACATATATATATATATTCATAAACATGTTCAAAAACGTAGAAATACTTCTTGGCCATATCTGGCACCTTGTTTGTTTGGATCGCTTCTGCAGCTGTTGGATTGGTATGGGCTAGTGTATTTTTGGACTCAGGATGATTCAGGCATTGCACTCAAAATATTTTGTCATATCTTGTCATCTACGGACCCTGCAACAAATGCTGAGTGATCACCCGTGTTGGAGCGAATCTCGGAGACAGGCAAAGGTTGCAAGCCTTTTGACCCACAAGACAAGAGCTTTACCAGTGCAGAGGCTTGCCTCAGCTCATGCTCCCAGCAATGCGAGCCTTCTGCTCCCAGCAATCGTGAAAAAATGCTTTCCAAGTCCAGGCACAAAGCCCGTACAATGAAGCAGCTCAGTGAGCCCCATCACTCACGCCTGTCGGTTTGCCCAATCGCACAGAAAGCCGTGGTGCGCGGTACTTCAGCGCCTTCTGGTGTCACAAGCGCGTCCAGCTTCAAGCGGGCAGAAGACCTCTCACCTCAAGTGTACTTTGCGTATACTATACTATGTCTAGCAGTGAGCTCAAGATTGGCCTGGGGACGACAGTTTTCAGGGGCACAAGGGCAAGAACGATCACTGCGAATAAGCCTTTCCCAGGAACACTGACTTTAGCGCATTGCGCCTGCATACTTGACCCTGCAGCTACCTTTCTCCCGTGGTGCCTTTGTGAATCTTTGCGTAAGTTATCTTTTTTGTTGATGTTTGTGGGCTAGTCTGCTGCATCCTGCTGCCCAAGAGCAGAAGCGAACTAACATTAACTAACTCCTTGCGCCCTTACACGTAGTTTTTGGCCGCCCCTCCCCTTGAATGGTCCAAGCGCCTGAGCTGCCTAGCTGGGTGGCCTGCTAGGCTGTGCAGGTTTCGCCTGTTCTGCCTAGCACTGCAAGAAAAGGTCGCATGGGCAAAGATGAGGAGAGTGATGTCAGAAGGGGACATCTTTAAACGCTTGCTTTTGGCACACGATCTCTTATGATGCAGTATGATGCAGTGTGTTTGGACATGTTTTGATGTGTTTGGTAGTGGCCACTACGAACCCAGACATACATACATACCTATTATTTTGTAGGTATGTATGTTTCCCCAGACATACATACATACCTTTAACATACA
>CAXAMN010008891.1:229294-268338 GCA_963970005.1 Durusdinium trenchii
CGTGCTTTTGAGGTATGTACGTTTGGACCATGCATACATACATACATACCTCTTCTTGTCTAGTTATGTATGTTTCCCCAGACATACATACATACCAGACATTCCTGTCATTTTCTAGGTATGTATGTTTCCCCGGACATACATACATACTGGGTAGGTATGTACCTTTGGACCATGCATACATACATGCATGCCTCTTCTTGTCTCGGTATGTATGTTTCCCCAAACATACATACATACCATACATACCTCTCATTTTCTAGGTATGTATGTTCCCCAGAAACATACATACCCCTGATTTTGAGGTATGTACCTTTGGACCATACATACATACATACATACCTAGACGGGGGGGGAGGCAGGGGATGCCTGCTAGATACCTACTAACCTCCGAAAACAAGGTATGTATGTTGTAGTGGCACCATAGTGGAATAGCAATTGGTGCTTGCACAATGGAAAATTCTGCCGCTTGCTAAATTGATGTTGATTGCGCAAGCCTGTGTGACACCAAAACATTCGCAACCCTGCTCTCCTACTCCTGCAATATCTTACTCTTGCAAGGGAATCATGGACCCGCTGGGCTCCATCCTTGTGGTTTTTGACCCACAAGGCTGCGGTCGGGGAGCCCCTCAGCTACACCATCAGGCTTTCAGATTCCCAGCTGGACGGCTTGGCCAACTTGAAGGCCAATGTGGCAGAGCAGTCGTCGGTGAAACCACATGTGAGTTCGCCGGTGTACACGCACCTTGACTTTCAGAGGTCTTCGGCAGGAAGCAAGAACGTTGAGGAATTCTTGCTGCGGTTCCTGGCATCGGGGCACAAGCTTCTTGATGCCAAAGGTGCCAACACCAGAGCCAAGCCTCAGTTCATTTCAACTCCCTTGTGACACTAGCAACCTTCAAAGGTTAAAGAGTTTCAGCGCGTTTCAGCTATCTTCAATGGTCTTCTATATTCTTCTATGTGAAAGTATGAAATGATGCCATTTGGTTTGTGATGTTGTGTCAAAATACTTGAAGTATCTTGACTGACCTGTCTTGTCTAGCAGTGTTGGCCAATGGCGCCACTCGTCAGTGTTGGAACATGTCCAACAAGTTCAAAAGCATGAAACGTGACAGGACATAGGTAGCACATGGTAGCGCTCTTTACTCTTTGGCATCGATGGCTGGAAGGTCCAATAGGGTATAATTGGACGCAACACCATGCAATATGATGCCATGACATATGATTTCATGCAATGACACATTGTGACACATTGAGAGAGGCAGTGCTGAATAGAACTGAAAACACATGTGTTGACTCTCTCTATGTCTTCTGTTGTCTTCTACTTATCAGGGGCTCCTTCATCATGCTTCCTATGCAGCTTGTTCATTCAGGATCATCGCTGCTGGAGATAATAGTAGCATATATAGTAGCATGATGTAGCATGCACACGCAACAAAAAGAAAGTAATTGCAACAGCTGCCAAGGTAAGGCGTTAAGGCCATGCATGCATCTTCATGCGCGATGATGCGCGTTGCTCTTTGTGACGCGTGCTCAAGAGCAACTACTTGCGGCTGGACATTGCAGAAAATGGGCCCAGAAAATTGTGGATGTGCAATCGGCATGAGCCCACACTTTCCATATGAAATTTGCTGACTCGGCAACCGCCCCCCACTAGAATTGGCTAGCCACTAGACACCCCCCCGGCGATTGATGCTTGGGTAGTTTTTGTTTTCGACACCCCTGATCTTCCGCCATGCGCTGGCGAATAACCTGTTTCGATGAGTAAATTGAGCCGTGGATTGCATTTTCCATTGTCCATTCAAGGAGCAAAATTAGGAGCAAAAGCACCCTGGCAACACCTGTGGTGAAAATTGGATGTGTATTAGAATGGGTGGCCCCTCGAGGATCTCTGGGAAAATCGAAAGCAGACAAAGCCATACAAAATCCATTGGTTGGGAGGCCCCTTTAGATTTCGAACCCAAATGTGTCTTTCTGAAGACTCGGTGGTGTAGCGTGACATTGAGCAAAGCCTAATCTTTCCCACCAGACCTGCCCAGTGAACCCCTTGTCGTGTTGGGGCTGTGTGACACCGTTGTGAAGATCCAACAACGAGTGCTTAGAAAGTGGATCTCAGCTTAAGAATTCTTGAGAACTGGGCGCCCAAAAATTCCCAACGAAGCACGGGCGTCGTGCGTCAGACTCCTGTCCTGTGCGCCTCCTTTGTCACCGTTGAGCAGCAAAAAACCCGGCCAGGTTACTAGGTTTGAGCTAGAAAAACATGGGGCTGGCATATGTACATGGTTGATTTCAGGGGTCAGTGTATTTAGGCAAATGTTCTTTATACATGAAGTGTCTGGGGCAGGACACAATTCATCTTACCCAGACCCTCCGTGAGTCCAAATTCCTCTCTCCTGGTCGGAAACCCCCAGTTTATAGACTCCCCTGAAGATCCGCGTTCCATCCCAAAACCACCCGAAATGTGTGGTGCTGGACCCGGAGTGCACCACCCCACGCCACCCCATCCGGTCCCGTGTTTCATGACTCCGGTCGGTCGACCTCGCCGGTTTTCACGCTCATGGCCGGTCGCTTCGCGAGGAACATTTTTCACTGGATCTTCGACCTCATGGACGTGAAAGAGACCTGCAGGTCGCGACGCTTTTCGGTCGCGACGCGACGGACGAGTGAGGGGGACTGGGACGCTGACTTATTATTTCCAACTGTTGGGAGGAATGGAATCTCCCCAGGATCCCAGGGCATTCCATGGGATTCGATTCTGCAAAACAACATGGTTTTAGCATGTTTGAAACGAAAAACCGTGAGTCCCTCCAGGGGACGCCCTTCCCTCGCCATTCTTGTTTCGTCCGGAGATGGCCCAAGTAGAGGGCTCGACGACCATGCGGTGCTATATGCGTTCTCCTCGCCCTGCGGCCATGGTGTATAGAATCTGGATCCAACTTCACGTACCCTAGACTAGAAAGGGGACGTTTCACAGGGTCAGACTGGTTTTGAGTCCCTTGCCGTGGATATGACGTGGGGCACCGGGCCCCCTACCGTTCGGCACCGGCGCCGGGATGTTTTGTTTGGGCTTCGGAGGGAGAAAAGCCACCCCGCCAGACATTAACATGAATACAGCGCTCAGACCTTCAAGACTTCGGCAATGAAACGTCGTTCTTCGCCAGAAAAGGTGAGGAAAAAGAACTCTCCGGGACTTCCACGACCTGTCTGCGTGGGCCATAATATGTACAGTGTTTTAACACGAAAATGATAGAGTGAAGTCGGGATGCCGCCCGCAAAATATCAAGTTCAAGACCTGGACCCATGGAATCTCACTGGGTTCCCCTGGCTTGCGGGGTGCTGATTGGCTGGTGGGCACGGGGTCTTCACCTTCCAGAGCCCATCGCTCTACCTTGCCATTGTCACTGTGGCTGCACGTGAAAGTTCCTGGGCCCCATCGACAATTCTTTGGGATCCTGATTTTCTTCCTTTTGGTCGCAGCAGCAGTTTTGATTGCTCTGGCTGTCCTCACGAGAATAGGATCCAAGGAAGAGGCCGTGCGACATTCCCCCAAGGGGAAAAAAGGAGCATTCGGAGTCAGCGGAAAAGTACTGAGCTTGACGGGTTGATATGATGCATCCCGGCGATCTTTGTCTAGTGAACTACGGTGAAGTGCCACCGGTTTGGCACGCCAGACTGCTTTTAGCACCGGTCCAAGGCACGACATGGCAGATCTTGACCCCAGACTACGACCGTTACGCTGAACAGATGGATCATCTCAATAGTGATTTCACTGGTTTTGAGTATCTGGGCCACAACATTGTCATTCCTCCTCATATCCCAGCACATCAGGTCTATGGCTTTGCCCCTCTGGCTCCAGGTGTGATGGCCACTCACTTCCACCATGGACGACTTGAGGCCAATGCTGAGAGGGCCAGCCTAGGACTACCACCTCTGCGAGCTGTGCCTTCTCCTGGCGCCCCGGTGCCGCCAGCAGCGCCAGTCCCTCCAGCACCCCCCATGGTGCCTGGAGTGCTTGGTGCAGCGCCTGCCGCCGCAGCTGCAGCCGCTGCTCCAGCGGCAGCAGGGGCCGTAGGAGGTCCTGTCAATGTGTGGGTGGCAATTGAAAACTCAGGGGGTCGGCGAAGAGGAGATGTTATTTGTGTGGAGCCCAACCCTTTACCAGTGGGACATCTTTAGCTTGGTGATAGAGCTCTGTTGCCGGACGTGGGAGGAGGAGCCAATAGTTGTTTTGCAAGAAGGGTTCCACAATTCAAAGTGGAGAACTTTCGGTTGGACGACTTGCGAATCTTGCCCATCAAGTTTGACCCATAGGGCACCGGGAGTTCAATGATGCGGTAGCAAGCATGGTAGATGGTGTGCCCCAAGGGGAGGTCTTCAATTGGAAGGCCCAACTACTGGCCTCAACATCTTGAAGAATCTGAGGGATCAGAACATGACACCCACCACCTTCCATGAGTTCTGGCTTCGTTCTGCAGAGATCCCCAAGGGTGACAGGTCAGTGTATGAACATGAGTGCTTGTCGAGAATCCTTGAAAGTCTCGTGACCATTGACTAGCTCAACGTTTGTGCCTTGCAGGGGGCTGAATTGGTGGCCCGACGTCTTCAGGTCATCCGAGAGGCCCACCGCATCTCGCCGTCAGCTCCGGATTACACGGCAGCAGACGACTTCATGGGGTGGGGCTGGAAGAAGAGCTCGCAAGGGATCGACTCAGCCCTTTCAGCTCACGTGGCGACTGAGCTCAAGAACGAAGCCTCCATTGCCAAAGAAGCTCGAAAGGCAAGAGAAGAAGCAGTTGCACGCCGCCGCAACCCCAAGCAATCTGGGGCCGGCGGCGAGAAGTCATGAGCTCTTACAGTTCCTCTCGCATGGCTGCGGGGCGAGAGGAAGGTCGAAGACAACACGCAGCAGGTCGCCTTGACGGTGGCCAAGTTTTCGATTTTTCAGGCAAGGGGGCTATTCGTTGGCGAGAACTTTTCCCTCTTCCTGGGACCCCGGTGACCGATGTCTGGCCAGGTTCATCAACTTGCATTCGCAGGCGGAAGGCGAGAGTCAGAGACCGGGCACGGGAGGTGAATGAAATAGTGGGCTGTTTGAATGAGATGTACATCCCCCTGAACGTGGTTTTTTGGAGGGCAAGGTGACTGCACCTCAGGAGTCCAGCACACATGCTTTATTCAAACAACTTGCGCGACAAAAGAGACCGGCAAGACTTTGTACACATCCCTCGCCTACTCCGGGGAGGAGAATGCATGTTTGGTCCGATCCTATGAAAGAGACCTAGTTTCACTACCCGCGTGCGGTACACAACCGACCTCGCGGTACGAGGTATTGGACGACATCGGTCGAGAGTTCATTGAGGATCCCTTCAGTGGTATATGATGCTTAGTGAGGATGAGTGGGGAGCTGTGCAAGAAAAACATCAAGGTTTTAGGCCGTACATGGACGATGTGTTGCAGAGTGACCCCGACAAGTATCAACAGTTCGTTCAAGACCTTCATGATCGAGGTATGATTGATTTTTGCAATTCTCCGAAGGACCTCATCACTCCATTCTTTGTGCGTAAGCAAAACAACAAGCAACGCTTCATTCTGGATTGTCGAGGAGTCAATCGTCGATTCCAGCCACAACCTCCCTTGGCGATGGCTGCAGGCAGTGCCTGGGCGAGGGTGGGACTACGACAGGAAGACACTTTGTACATAGCCCAGTCTGACATCAAGGAATATTTCTACTCGCTAGCCCTCCCCGACAACCTGAATAAGTCTTTGTTTTGTTTGCCACCGGTTCCCCACGAGCTGCTTCAGGCTTGGGGGGTGGACTATGACAAACGATGTGAAGCAGCTGAAGGCGGTTGGGTCTGGCCTGGATTGCGGGTTATTCCAATGGGCTGGTCATGGGCTATGTGGTTGTCCCAAAGAGTTCACGCAAATATTTGTCTTCAAGAAACTGGCCTGAGCTTTGAGAGAGTTCTGGTGGATGGCAATCCCTGTCCAGACCTGTCAGGTGGAGAGGTTGCCCTGCTACCGTACGCGGACATTCTCAATGTGCTCGGGATTGACCAGGCTAGGGTTCAAGCAGTCAAGGACAAGATTGTTGGTGGACTCCGAAGGGTTGGTTTCATAGTACATGAGGAGTTGGAGGCATGCAGCATTGCGCAGTCTCTAGGCTTTCTCATTGATGGTAGCAGTGGGGTCGTGACGCCTATTCCGGAAAGGCTGGACAGGGTGGTCAAGACCTTTGCATGGTTGGCCAAGAGGCCAAGGGTCAATGGAAAAGCTTTGGAGAGAGTTTTGGGGCATGCCGCACACTTGTGTATGTTGAGGCGAGAGCTGCTTTCAATTTTTAGGGCTAGCTATGACTTCATTCAGGCTTCCTACAACAAGCGCTGCAAACTATGGGACTCAGTAGCTAAGGAGGCAAAATGGGCTTCACACCTCATGAAACTGTGCTCTGTTAATTTGAGGAGACAATGGAGTTCAGACATTACAGCTTCAGACGCATCTCTGTCAGGCATCTCAGTGAGTCGGCGAGCGCTGGAACCGGCGCGACAGTCTCTCCATGGGGAGCGAAACGAACTATGGAGATACAAAGTCAACACCAAGGTTCATCCTAGGCCTGCTGCCCTGGAGAGCGCACTTGCGCCCCTAGATCCTTTTCGTGATCCACAAACCGTGAAGCCACTGGAGGTGAAAACTAGAGATCCTTTCATGCTGGACCCCGATTTCCCCGAAGTTGATCCAGAAATCATGGAGCAAGAGGCATGGCATGAGGTTTTTTCATCGCAGATGCTTTTACCGGAACACATCACGTTGTTGGAGGGTCGAGGGATAGTTGCTGCAATTCGACACAAGTTGAGAGCATGTTCAGAGTTTGGCAAGCGACATTTGCACTTTGGAGACAATCTAGGGATGATCCTCGCGTGTTGCAAGGGTCGCTCAAGTGCCTATGGCATGCTTAGGTTTAGTAGACGAATTTGCGCTTTGGTGTTGGCCGCTGACATCTCATGGGCATGCAGGTGGGTTCCAAGTGAACTCAACGTGGCAGACAAAGGCTCTCGACGGTGGGAACATTTGAGGCTTGATCGAGATGCTGCGACCGGAAGCCAAAACCAAAAGAAAAAGACCATCGACTCTTTGTGTTACCCCAACTCCGTGGCCAGAACAGGGAGACGGAAAGCTGAGATCGATTGGCTTGATCGACAATGGGAAGAAGAAGAAGGAGCCCGAAGAAGCCTCCACGCCTTCTCAAGACGAAGGAGGAAAAAATCAACTACAGAGAAAAGAAGGTTCAAGAAAGGACAGATGGCCTCCGTTTCAAGAATCAGACAAAATTGGAACGGATGGCCGTGTCAGAACCAGTGGCTCGAGACTATCAGAGAAGAATGGAAGACTTGAGGACCTTCGCATTGAACAGAGGCAAGAAGCTGCAGAAGAAGAACTTAGACGAAACCTGCTGTCTTTATGTGAACAACATCTTCGATCTCGGCTACGACCTTCACGATGCCACAAAAACGTTGGCAGCCGTCATCGATTGCCACCCAGACTTTGGCCCAAAGGAGAAGCTTCCGCAAACTCGGCGGGCCTTGCAAGGATGGCAGAAGATCATATCGAGCCACAAATGACCCGACCACCGCTACCATGGTCGCTGGTGGCCCTCATTGTCACTCACATGATTCACAAGCAGTATCGGCAAGCAGCTGCAGCCGCTTTGCTCATGTTCACTGCATACCTGAGACCAGGCGAGGCCTTGTCCCTTCACGTTCAGGATTTGGTTCCGCCGCTGCCTCAGCAGAAGCACTTTGCCTTGCAGCTCCACCCGGCCGAAAGGCGAGAGCAGTCAAAGGTTGGATCGAGCGACGAAAGCCTCCTGTTGGACGCGCAACAGGCACCGTGGCTGGGAAGAGTTCTTCTGAATCTAGAGAGAGCCAGCCCCTACCTCATCGATCTCACCTACGAGGAGTTAGGAACAGCTTGGCGCAAGACTCTGGAGCGAATTGGATTGGCCCAGCGACATGCTGTGCTGTACCAACTGAGGCACAGCGGACCATCGCACGACCGACTTCTTCGTCTTCGAAGCCTGCTAGAAGTGAAGCAGAGAGGAAGATGGGCGTCGGACAAAACCCTGAATCGGTACGAGGCACATGGCCGCATCAGCCAAGAATTCTTCAATCTGCCACAGCAGATCCAAAACCGGGCGATAGCTGCCGAGCGCCGTCTGCAAGTGGAGGGCCCAAGACTTTTTGGCCTCAGCAGTCCATAGCCTCGGACAAGTCGTCCAAGATGATGATCGAAGTTTTCAGTGGCTGCACGTTTGGCTAAGGTTTTTTCACTTTTTGATTTCACCTCTTTTGCATGGGATCTTGAATACGGGGGAGTAACTGTGATTTGCTCGACCAGAGTGTTTTGCAAACACTAAAGACTTTTTTGAAGAAGCGCCGCAAACGAATTGGCATGGTCTGGTTCGGAACTCCATGCACCTCCTGGTCGCTCGCTCGCCGGAATGATGGAGGGCCACCTTTAAGGGACGATGCTGACTACCTTTGGAGCGGTCTGCCTGGCTTGTCACACCGTGACCAGCAGCGAGCGCAGCAAGGAAACCTGCTTCTCCTGGCTACCGTTGACTTGATTCACTTGTGCAATGAACTTCATTTAGTTTGGGCAATGGAAAACCCCTTTAGCTCTAGGCTGTGGAAAGCCCCACCGGTGCAAGCACTTCTTTCGGACGTTTCGGTGGAGCTTTTGAAAGTTGACTACTGTGCCTATGGCACGCCTTGGCGAAAGTCCACGGGCATCCTAACCAATGCCCCCAATAGGCTCGCGCCAATTTGCAGAATTTGCATGCCTCGCAATGGTAGGTGCCAATACTCTGGACACCGACATTTTTGCTTGACAGGCAAAGATGCATCGGGGATGTGGCTCACTTTAAGAGCTCAGCCTTATCCCAGAGCTTTATGTGAAGCCATTGCTCGCCAATTTGCAAAGCACTACAGAGAGCACTTGTGAGAGTGGATTGGGAGGAAATGCTTTTCGTTCGAACTGGCTGCAGAAGATCTGCAGACATGGCATTCTGTTTAACACCGTTGGCACCACTCGCCACTTGCAAAAAGATGAAGGCGGGCTGTGCTCGGTGTGGCCAACTGGCATGAGATGAAACGTGCCTCATGTAGAGTGTTTTTAACACGAAAATGATAGAGTGAAGTCGGGATGCCGCCCGCAAAATATCAAGTTCAACCTCCTCCTCCGCTCCACCACCTCTCTTGCTCCTACCGGGAGGAAATGCTTTTCGTTCGAACTGGCTGCAGAAGATCTGCAGACATGGCATTCTGTTTGCCTTATATATAATATATATATATGTATATTTGCCCTATAGCCTTCCAAGACAAATGTGGTTGGCCTGCTGTTGCAGTTTAAATTCTAGTAGAACAAGTGTGGTTCGGTACAAAGCATGAAAACCATGGTTGGTCTCACCACATACATATGAGGGCAGCTGCCTTCGATGAGTGGGGGTTTACTCGACAACCCAGATCTTTTGACGAGAGCCAAAGCAGCAACAACACGCCTACAAGAAGCAGAACTACTAGCAGCAAGCAGCACAGAGGAAGAACAGTGGATGCAACTCGCCACAAAATCCTCAAGTACATCCTCATCAACATCACCACTGGCCCAACCGCAACCATATGCTGTCAGCATCAGCGCGAGATGGGCCTTGAGGTCTACGGACAGCTATGCCACAGGCAACGCTGGGAACACGCAGCATCGGCTACCTCATGCGGCTCCTCAAGCCAGTTTTCGATGCCAACAACATTGAGGAGTCCTTCGCAGGGAGTTCGACTTTGCCCGGTACGAACGTGACAACACCAGACCAGGTCGACCAGACCAGGTCAAAAAAGCAGTGCTCATGAATGAGAAAACCTTCACCTCAACCCAGGAACAACAGCAACATATGCCGACATACAAGCGACAATCATGGAATACTACAGAACAAACGCAGCACTCACAAGACTACAACAACAAATAACAACAGACATCTTCGGCCGTCAGCAGCAACTTTGGTGGAGGCGCAGCTGCAATGAACATTGGCAAAGGCAAGTACAACAAAGGAAAGGGCAAAGGAAAAGAGAGATACGCCAACAGCATATGATACAAAGGAAAGGGGTATCAGCAAGGAAAAGGCTACGGCGCATACTGCGCATACAACAAGGGCAAGGGAAAGCACCAACACTGGCAAACAAGCGCCAAAGGAGCAGACAAAGGAAGCTAAGGAAAGGGCAAAGGAGCAAGGACAGGAAAAGGAAAACATTCCACAACAGGATGCTACAGGTGTGGCCAACAAGGTCACTTAGCAAGAGACTGTAGAGTGGCAGTTTGCAACGTGTCAGAGACAAGACAAAAAAGGGGCAGGATGCAACTATGCAGTGGTACACTCAGAGCAACACCACGAGACTACTTGTGGAGCAACGACCAACGACCAAACATCCGGCTATACCATCACAACTGGCATTGCCACCAGCGTCAGAGGCAACACCAACTTTGCACTTTGTCTCAGCAGTGGACCTCACAGTAGCAACCGTTGATGACAGTCGCAACCACAACACCGCCTCACATGCCGAATATGTGGGGCGCCAGACACCGGGGCTCGGGGGCTCACACCCCGGGCCTCGACTGGCAACGCAAGAAACACTACAGGCACAGGAGGACAACAAAGCATAACTTATGATCGACAGCGGCGCAGCCACACATGTTTGTCCAACATGGTTTGCACCAGACACCCCTGTGCACTCTCTAACCAGGGCAGGGCCCACACCTGCGGACAGCAACAGACGAGAACATAGCAGCGCACGGATACAAATGGGTGTACATGCAGAACAAAAATGTAAAGATGCAAACATGGCTTTCCAACACTGGAATTACCGAGGGCCCTTCTGCTCAAGTACAACACAGAGAAAAGGCGTGCGTGAACAACAGAGCTGCCTTGAGTTTTTCAATATATATATATATATTTTTTTTTCTTTGATATACATATATATAAGTCAATAAAAAAATAACAGTATATATATATATGTATATATCGACTATAAGATTCCCTAAGTATATCCCTACCCTCAAATGTGAAGGGTTTTGAGGGTCCGGGCCCCTGTTATGGAGGGCTGCATGCGCTGGAAGATTCTGGTTGTCTTTGTTCATATGTCTACTCATTGGCATGTCCTCCTCCTCCTCCTCCTTCTCTGCCGCCGCTCAGCCCCACCTCCGCGATCTTCGGACAGCGGCGAACACGCCGAGCGGTCCAGGTTTGACGATACGGGCGGAAAAATCATCTCCAATGGCACCTGGAAGCAGGACGACTGCGGGGCGCTTGTACCGCCGCGAAAACGCATCATTCCTGGGTTGCAAATAGGTGCGCTTTTCACTTTTTGCCGCAGCCATTTCCATCGAACGTCAGTCGCTACGAAACGGGTTTCCGAAGTGCTGGACTGCAGCGCAGCGAAGCGACCCAACCGAAGCCACTGACAGAGGCAAGTTGAGCAACTTCCGAACATTCTAATTAGTAGGAGTGGTTTCAGCATGGGAGGCTGGAGAAGCTGACAGCAGAGTATGGGGCACCTATGAACCACCATCGTGTTCCCCAACATCTTCGGACGGGGGAGTTTGTCCCGCAACGCCTACACTTATACTGTAGGTGGCTCAGATCCGCGTCGAGCATGCAGCCAGCCCATCATCTACCCATGTGAGCTCCTTGATGGTCCACCAACAACTTCAACAACACTCAACTCAAAAGTAGCCTCCTCGTGAGTACTGGTGTCGGATGTACGGACCTCGCTGCATGGATTGGTTTCCCTCGGAATGGCTGGGAAGTGGGCCAGGCTTTTGCAACCTTATCCAGGTCCTGGGGTTTGAGTTCACCATCCAAAAAGTTGTATACCTGAATCTGCCCCTGTAAAATGCTATCGTAATGGCCTATCAAAGGTCCAAGACCGAACCGGTTCTGGTGAACATGACTCACACACTACCAGGAACCTATGGAAGGACTCAGCTCAGAAACACGGCAGGCTTTCAGTTGTGACTCGGTCGTGCGTGGATGCCATGCCGTCGGGGCGGTGGTGCAGATGCTGAGGCAAGAGTGTTGGTGGAAGCTCGCTGAAGCTTTCATCTGAGCAGTTGCCTGCTCAAGCCCGGGAATGATAGGGCTTGCCTGCTCACACGGCAGGTTGGAGACAACCCCAGCCAAACTTACAAACCTGGAGAGAAAATTCCTTGGGAGAAAATGTTGCTGCGTAGATATCTTCTGGATTCCGTGTTGCTGATGTATTCAGACAATAGCCTGGTGATTTGCATTATTTTGCGTTCATTTTTCAATATCGGTCAAAGCTGTTCTGTTTTGAATCTTGACAGGCCGCAGCCTCTCATCACCTCGCGCTCAATTTGATCGATTGAAGCCAAACATGCAAACAATTGAGCTTCAACACTGCCCACCACGCACCGGAATCGTTGAGCAGAGCCCGGCCAAAGCGCACCATCAGCGCAGCGCTCCACTGCGCAGCCGAAGCTGACTTTCAAGACGCACGCAGCGACATCTGATCCAAGCTCGTCACCGGAATGCCGTGGAGCGCCCTGAACGGTTGGATTACCAAGGTTCAGATAGAACATTTTAGATCAATGCGACCCACAGAATCAGAACTGTTTTGCAATTGCCAGAAATTTTCACAGTGTCTGTGGCCATGCGCTATAGCTCTGGCAGGACCGGGGGGAATATCAATCTGGCTGGTTCTCCTGCTCCCACATCCACCCACCCAGGGACTTGTTTGAAGCTTGGCCGGGCCTTAGCTGCAAAATGCATCGAACCCGGAGGCGACGGTCCGAACGTCATTGACATGGCTATGCGCAGCCCACCTTCAGACAATCAGTCTCGCAGCTGAGCCTGCATTGACTGTCTAAAAAAAGATCGATCGAGCTAATCGAAAACGCTGAGGCAGTATATTCCTGGCGCTTGCAATCCAGCTAAAGTCTTTCGGGCCTCAACGCACAATGTCATTTGAGGGAACTTCACCATTTCTCGAAGCCTACTGCAGCATTTTGTCTTATGGCATCCGTTTCAGGTTTTGTTTCCAGCTTTGTGCTACCGATGTTGCAGCGGAAGGTGCGCCTGATGGTGCCATGCTTGCTTGTTGCGCTTGGGCAAATCAATGTGGATATAGAGGTTTGCCCTGTTTTCCTGGCATGTTAGTGAAAATACAGAAGCCGGTTCAAACGCCAATGTGCCACCCGCCAGCCACGCATCCAGCGCACAGCTTTGGCGCATTGGCCCGCAGCGGATCACCGCCAACCTGCCGCCTTTTATCCGGGAAACGACCCACATGTTTGAACGCCAGAACCAAGCGAAAGGTGGTATGGTCGTTCCTTTTGGCAATTGATCGAGATCCTGGCATCTTCTCGAAATGGCTTGGACAATCTTGGACTGATCCGTTTGTAGCAATGTTAATAGACCCTTGTTCAACCCGTAGAAAGTTCAAGCCTTGCAAACTCCCATCCACCAGCTGTCACCACCTTGTCGTCCGCTGCGAAAAAATCAAGACACTTTGGCACTAGCGCCGCTCGCTCTGACGCATGCTTCACTTGCATATACTTGCATTCTCCGCGGCTATCAGCCGTAGACCTCGGCATCGACTTATGTGGGAGACGAGCCCACAAAACTTGAAAGGCGCAGAACAAGTGCTCCAAGGGCATTTGTTGCAAGTAGGGGAGCTGTGCCTGAACTGACAAAACCCGTTTTTGCACCACAAATACTAGACGGTTACAGCAGATGGGTGGAGAAAATTTTTTTTTCGTAGTAGTCGAATTTGCAACCCAGATTCCGACATCGCGTGTTTTTTCGGCGTGAAGCGCGGCGTGAGTTCCCCCACTCTCACTCGCCCTCACTCACCCTCACTCATTCTCACACACCCTCACTCACCCACTCACACTCACTCACGCTGACTCACCCTCACTCACTCAATCTCACTCTCACTCACCCTCACTTTGGCTTGGCGAGGTTCAGTGTTCAAATTCGTCCAAGCACGGGTTAGATCCCATATACCTGGGGAATCCGGGGGGGTATGTTCTTTGCAGGCTTCCTTCGTTCACCGCAAATCACGGCTTTTTCAAGTCTTGGTGAAGTGAACACAGTCCACTGAGTTCGCCAAATTGAGGTAGCAAATTCCGACATCCCATATGTCAGGAACGAGTTTCTATGGCACCCAAGGCGCCCCAGCCCTTCCTTTTTAACAGCTGCCACGGATGGTGAATCCTGAAGCCTCGATGCCATCTCTCACTCTGTCAGAACTGCCCTGATGTCGATCATCCGGTGAACGTCCGCTTCCATAACCACATCAGCTCTCCCATCATCGAGAGCATCCGTGCCGAAACCGCCAAGAAGGGTGGCTTCAAGGGAGTCCCTTGGAGGCACCAGGATCATCGACATGGGTGTCCTGTTCGACTACCCTACTTACAAGCTTACAGGTCTCCAGACAGGGCACCCGGACAGGAAATGCTAGGAAATTGAAAACTGTCCACCTCCGCAAGAGGTCGGAGAAACCTGGTCCGGACGACCTGGCTGGCAGGGCGCCCTTTTCAAACGCCGCCCGATGAAATGAGGTCCGAACGCCCGGGTCGACGGCTACTGGCACCCGACTCTACAGGTCTTCGAAATGGTGGTTTCTGGTGGCGTGTAAGACCTGTAGGACATGAATGTACTTAGATCTTCCAACTGTGCAACATTGATGCCGTTTGGTTGATTTAATCGATGAAAAGGCAGAAATGACCTGCACGTCGTTGGAAGATCCAGGTATTACCATGGAGCGTGGGAGGGTCGCCCACCAGCCGCGAACGAGGTCCCAACAGAGAAAGGTATTCTGGTGCCATGACCCACCGCGTAGATGTCCAATACCCAGACGGTGACCCGAACGAGGCAAATTCCCCCAAACCGCTCCTGCTGCATGTGGGTGAAGGCTCCATTTTCACTCTCCTTGCTTTCAGGTCATTTCACCCGGACCGCGATCGGGGAACGGGTCCGGCCACTGAGCCTTTGGGTACAATAAATATCATTGTCAGTTCATGGAAGTAAAGGGTTTCTGTTCATATGACATGATAGAATCCAGTGTAAGTTCAACATGATGGGTCACTTGGTATCAGACACACAGTGGCATGTACACGTACTGCGCACCAGGCCCAAACCGAGCGCGCGAAATAGAGTGCGCCACTTTTCATGGTAGCGGAGCTCTACCGGGCAGCCCCCGGTATCTCCAGGGAATCCCTTTTGGGGTGATCTTTGCGGGATAGGAAGGTCCACCTGAAACCCCCGGGTGGATACGACTGGTTGGGGTCCCGCCATGGCATTGGATGGACCTGGCTTGGAGCAAGCCACTGGTGGAGATGGTGGATTGGCAGCCGCAGCGGCCAGTGCTTCGACTGGAGTGCAAGGGTTGGTTCAATCCCTTCATGGTTTGATAGAAGTTCAAAAGAGCTCAGGGTTCACAAAGCACTTGAGGCCTCCAACAAGTTTTCAACCAGAAAACAGAAGGGAAGAGCTCAGCAAAAGGATGGACTGGAGGTTCCAATTCAAAACGTTCGTGGGAGCCGTCGATGCGAGCATGCTCAGCCACATGAAACAGGCTGAACGAGAAGAGAACCCAATCAATGATGCTCTCCCACAGATTCGAGCCCAATCCGAGAGGTTGTACTCGCTCCTCACTGGCCTGATGAAACAAAGGCCACTCAGGCTCGTTCGAGGAGTGACCAATCAGAACGGCCTTGAAGCTTGAAGGATCCTGACTAAGGATTTGCAGCCCAGGGCTCGCCAGCGAAGCTTAGCACTGGTTCAAGCTCTCAATAAGGTCCAGTTTGATGCAACCAAGTCCGTGACCGAGCAACTCCCCCAGTATGACCTCCTGGTTCGTGAGTACGAGAGAAGTTCACAGACCACCTATCCAGATGATTTGAAGATAGCTTCAGTGGTGGCAGCCCTACCTCCTAGCCTCAGGATCCACATACAGATGGCACTACAGGACGACACCACCTTCGAGGACGTGAGACAGAGGATCACGAACAAGTCAGCCAACGATGGGTGTCTGAAGGTGGATTGCAGCTGTCTGTACGACCTATGGCTGAAGTGGAGGACAAGGGTGGACCGATGGAGGTGGATGCGGTTTGGTCGAAGAATGGTGGAAAGAAAGGAGGCAAGAAAGGAGGGAAGAAAGGAAAAGAGAAAGGCAAGCAACAGAAAGGAAAGGGCAGCTGGTCCAAAGATGGAGGAAAGAAAGGCAAAGGAGGAAAGCCTTTTGGCAAAAGCGATGGAAAGAAGGGCAAAGGCATGGGTACATGCCACAACTGTGGCAAACCAGGCCACTATGCCAAGGACTGTTGGTCCAAGAAGGTGAGACGAGTTGAAGAAGAAGTACAAGAAGCAAAAGGGTCAGCAACTGTGACAACAAAAGATGGCCAGACCACGGCGTCAACTGGCAGCTCAGCCCACGCCGGAGAACGTTCGTCGACTGCGGGAGTCAGGCGGGTCAGACTGGTCACGCCGACGGGATTGGCCACCATGGAGATTTTTGATCTCACTCAGGACGACTCCAATGAGGAGCAGCAGGGATTCGAGTCAGAAGAGGAGAACTCGAAGCTGACCATTTTTGCAGTGACAGAGATTGTCGAGACCTACGAGGCAACGAATGACGAGGAGATCTTCTATGACTGTTGTGATGGTTTGGAAGATGAGTCCAAGACTTCATCTATGGAAGAGACAGATGCCCAGACCTCAGAAAGCAAAGATGGTGAACATGCAAGGACAACAGATGAAACCATGAAGATTTGCATGATCAAGAACGTGGTTGCCTTGGAAGTTCCCTCCGTCATCATGACGATTGACTCCGGGGCAGATGTATCAGTAGCCCCTGAGCGTTTCTACAATCTGGGAGCGCCAGGTGCAGGCAAACCCATCGAGATGATAGACGCTCAAGGAGCAAAGATTTGTAGCAAGGGAAACCGCCGGCTACGACTACAGGCACAGACCCGAGATGGTGATGTGATCGAATTCATTGCAGTTTGCGTTGGGCGTTGGTGTGACTCACCCACTTTTGAGCTTTGGACGTCTCCTGAAGCAAGGTTGGGGACTTTCCAAAGATGATCATGGTCTTTTCCTTGAACACCCAGAAAGGACTGTGAAGATTCCTGCGCGGTTGGAACGGAATTCACTCGTTATGGATGTGAAGATTTGTGCAGTTCGAGCTGAAGGTGATGAACAAGATGAACTACAAGTCAATGCAGTGAATGATGGACAAGGAGATGCCGCTGAAGGTGGTGTTGACACTCAGCCACCAGATGAAGCAGCCACAGCAGCATGTGAGAAAGGTGACAATGATGATGATGTGACATTGGAACTGATGCAGCAGTTGGCAGAAGAAGGTGAGCCTGGTCAAGATGAAGTTTGTGAACGTTCACCAGGCTATGCGACAGAGGAGTCCGGTGACATTGAAGTGAGAGGCAGCAGCAGTGAAGATGGTCGAGTGAAAGAGAAACTGGCTCGTTGGGAAAAGTGGCATTTCAAGCTCAAGGAGGTGAAGAAAGAACCAGTTGAGCTATCAAGCCCCGAGGAACAAGTCAGACCAGGCAACTACGTGGCTACATCTCACGTGAGTTGGGACTGCTTGAAAGGATTCCTGGATGGCACGCTTTGCCGAATGGGATCGTGGTTCACTCGAAGCCAATGGCCTCACACTTCCACGACCCGAGTTCAAGCTTTGGAGATGAATGGTGTGGTCGACTGACATTGGCCAAAATGACTGATGGAAGCGATGAATGGGAGCAATTGGAGAACCTGGCCAACTACAAGGACACTCCGTTGCCTTTCCGACCATTGCCTCATGGGCCAAGATCGACTCTGACCTTTGTGGCCAGGTTTGATCAAGGACTACTTCGTTGTCAACTCGGAGGTCCCGGTCAGCCAATATCCACTTCTCAATGGAGAGCCAGCATCATGGCCTGAAGATGATCAAGAAGATCGAGAAGGTGGTGCAGTGCCATGGTTAGCAGCTGGAGGTGGAGAGAGACCTGAGATTGTTGAGGATGTGCATTTTGTTGATCCTGATGAACTTGAGGTCAACATCGATGAACTGACCTTCAACAAGGACAACAAGTTGAAGGAGCTCCAGGATATGTGCAAGAAGCTTGGGTTACCTGCCTCAGGGTCGAAGGTGAAAGTGCTGAAGCGCTTGAAACAGTACAAGCACCACGAGGAGGAGAAGATTGCATACGAGATCTCAACGTCTCTTCAGCGAGCAACGTAGGGAGGCAATCCCTGTGAAGACACCAAAGCTGCCGACCAAGCATGAACAAGAGCTTCATCAACTCACACATCTGCCATTCCAGGCATGGTGTCAACAATGTGTGGCCACAAGGGCAAAGGAAGACATAAGGACAGATGCTGACAGTGCAGATCGAAAAGATCGAGGCCGCAACGTGATCAGCTTTGACCACGGCTACACGTACACCTCCGGGACAGCCGAAGAGAAACAACGGGGCACTGCACTCTATGTGGCTGAGTCTGAATCCAAGGCAGTGTTGTGCATACCTGTTCAAGCAAAGGGCAGCATCTCACTCAGACAAGTTACAGAAGAGTTGACCCGCTTCAGTATGCAGGTGTGCAACACTCAGCCCATCGTGTTTCAGTCGGACGGGGAACGTGCAACAAGACAAATACTCAGAGCAGTACAACATGCCCGAGCAACAATCGGATTGACAACGGAAATCCGAACAACCTCCAGAGAACAACATGCAAGCAATGGACAAGCTGAGAGGACAGTCCAATCTGTTCGAAAGCTAGCAAACACGTTACGGAGTTTCGCGGAGGAGAAGCGGGCATCAAGATCACTGGTGATATGCACTGCACTGCTATCCATGGAGTTTTCGGCATGCAGCATGGTTGATGGTGAGATACCGTGTGATCAATGGTTGCACTTCCTTTGAGGCCCTGACAGACAGGAAGTACAATGGCAAAGTGGCATTGTGGGGCGAAACAGTTTTGTTTAAAGATGTCACTGCCTTCCGCAACAAGGGAGATCCTGTTTACAGAAAAGGGCTTTGGATGGGCAAGAGTGCATGGAGTGACAGCCACATCTGCTTGACCCGTTCAGGTGCAGTGGAAGCTCGATCAATTCGACGCCTTCCTGATCAATTTGATGGACAGATGCTGGTGAACAGCAAAGGCCTGCCTTGGCAATACTCCATCCAAGGCATTCTGATGAAG
Source organism: Durusdinium trenchii (assembly GCA_963970005.1). Taxonomy (NCBI): domain Eukaryota; class Dinophyceae; order Suessiales; family Symbiodiniaceae; genus Durusdinium; species Durusdinium trenchii. The sequence continues at coordinate 248,565 of CAXAMN010008891.1, forward strand.
TCCCGTTTTGCAGCACGACAACGACAAGCCGAAGCAGTTGAAGATGCTGAAGGAAATGAGACAATTGAGCATGAGGCCAAGTCTGTGGGTGAAGAAGTGGCAACGGGCATGTATGGTCAGGGTCCAGTGCTTGGTCAGGTGACACCAGGCTTTCCAGTTGAAGGTCCCAGAACACCAGGGATAACTCCTAAACCAGCCACACCAGCACCCAAGACACCAGCAAGACCTGCAACAGCACCAGCAACACCGGCCGTGGCAAGACAGACGTGGCGCGAGAAAGCAAAAGCCAGACCATTCCCTACAACAGCCGAAGATGAGAGTCCATCAAAGAAGATCAGCAGACTCCCAATTCCAGAGTCGATGAAAGGTGAACCTGCACGAAATTTCATGCAGGATTCAGAGACTGTGAGCCCTAAGCGCCAAAAGGCAGCAGAAGCATCAATGCCAGCAGCCTCAGCTGAAATTGGGAAGACAACACCAGGAAGCAGTTCAACGGCAACATTGCCGCAAGGAGCATTGAAGAGAGAGCTATTCTCACTGCCCTGGGATGCTGAAGATGATGAGAGGCTTCGAATGAGTCCCAAGAAGAAAGTGAGAGCCATCCAAGAGGAGTTCCCAGGAGGTGATGACATGCTGGCAGAAGAGATTCTGCAGTCAGCATTGAATGATGTAAGTGAAGATGAAGAGGGTGATGGTCATGCAAAAGATCGGCCTCCAGAAGTCTCAGATGAGGAGCTTGCAGCCCTTGATGAAGAAGCCTGCCGCCGTGAAGAACACCGCCTAGAGCAGATGGGTGTGTTAGAGAAGATGAAGAGTGATGAGCCAGATGAAGAAGGCTCGTATGTCCTCACCAGCAAGATGGCGATCGCCTGGAAATTCCGGGATGAGCAGGGCGGATGGTTCAGGCGAGCCAGATTGGTTGGACGACAGTTCAAATGGAGCGTTTTCACTGAGGATTCATTTGCTCCAACCTCGGCTTCAGTGGTGGTCAGAATGTTGCTGCGTCTACAAATGCAGACAGGATTAGCTCTCTATACTCTGGACGCCAAAGATGCCTTTTTGCTCATGGACCAACCAGCTGATGAAGGCCATGATTGTGACCAGCAACGGCAAATACAAGTTGAAGAAGAACTTGCCTGGCCAGAGAAATGCAGCTGCACAAGGGTTCAAAGGATTCTGCGCAGTGGCCAGGGACTATGGCATGGTGCAGGACGTCATGCAGCCGACCATGATGAAGAGAGAGAAGAAGGCCAATGATGAGGCCAGTGGTCGCCTTTTCCTCACCATCCATGTTGATGAGCTGCTGTTGATTGGTGATGAACAGGAAGTTGAGCGCTTCATCAAGTACATGGAGCAGAAGTCTTGGAAGGTAGAGAAACGTAGTCCATTGTACCAAGGCAACTTCAGCTACCTCAAGCGCAACATGGAGATGACAGAGAATGGCATCATCATTCGTCCAGACAAGGAGCGCATCAAGGCATTGGCCAAGGTGACCAACGTGGAGAATCGGAAATTCCGGACCACTCCGGGAGGTGGCGCCTTCGCGAAGTTGAGTAAAGATGATGAACCAATGGCAGCTGAAGATGTGACAAAATACAGGAGTGCTGTTGGCAAAATCCTGTACATTGCCCCAGATCGCCCTGACATTCAATTTGTTGCTCAGGGATTAGCAAGTTTGATGCAGCGGCCGACCAAGAAGGCATGGAGGGCAATGCAACATGTGAGTTCCTATTTGTTGGGGACCATTGACGAAGGCATTTTGCTAGAGCATGGTCCCAAACGAAGAAGTGTCCTGAATGTCAATGAGGACATGCATGAATGGGAAGATGACTCCAAGGCCAATTTGCTCGAGGTGATCTGCGACGCTGACTACGCAGGACAACAGGCCACAAGAAAGTCAGTGAGCTCAGTGCAGCTGTACCTGAATGGAGGATTGATGGAATCCTATGTCAGATGCATAGCACTTTCCTCTGGCGAGAGTGAATATGTGGCCATGGTTGGAGGATGCAGCGAAGGACTTTTCCTCAAGCATTGCTGGTCCTTCTTGACTGGAGAGGAGATCAACATGGTTTGCAGAAGTGATTCTTCAGCAGCCCCAGCGTTGGCAGGTCGGATTGGAGTCGGACGAACTCGACACATTGCAGCTGGACTTTTGTGGTTGCAGGAGAAGACGAATGCCAAGGAGTTGAGGATCACCGGAGTGCCTACGGCCATCAACGTGAGTGATATCGGCGCGAAGATCTTGAGCAAAGCCCGCGTGAAAGGCTTGAAGTTCCTCATCAAGATGGTAGATGGGGACAATGAGAAGATTGGCAAACAGGAATTCGAAGAGATTCATGCCAAGGAAGAGTTGAAGAAGAACACCGGCAAGCTGGCAAAGGCAGTCGGAGGAAATGCAAGGATTGCTTTGATCCTAGCTTTGAGCATTTGTCGGGGCCTTGAGCTTGGCAAGATGGCTATGGGAGAAAGGAAGACAGTGGTTCAATGGAAGACGAGTTCACAATGGTGGAACTGCAGCCAGCCGAGAGCCAGGAGAAGAAGAACAACCAGAGCAGCCGCAAGAAGAGACTGACATTGACAAGGTGAATATGCAGTGGAGGATCATCCACTTGGAAGTGGCCATTGCAGAAAAAGATGAGTACTTGAAGGAGATGACTGAAGAGAAAGACAGGATGATGAATGAGTACCTGAGGTTCGCTGACATGAACGTCAACCTCAGGGGGCAGCTTGAAGAACTACGGCAAGAGAATGCCGAACTGCACGGTCGTCTCCAGCGACGAAGTGGAGACCAAGATGACAAGGTGATGGAGATCACCAGGCTGGAAGAAGAGTTGAAGCTGTGCCAAGAGAGCATGGCATTGTGGAAGAAAAGAGTCGAAGAAGCCACCAACGAATGCAATGGAAAGGTGAAAGAGCACCTTGATGGAGTGAAATTTGTGATGGATCACCCAAACGGGTGAGTGCTACCATGCTCAAGACTGCCACTACATAGCCAATCGAGCTATGCGGCAGATCAAACCATGCAGCCATTGTGTGTCAGAAACCATGAGGGCCGTGATAGAATCCAGTGTAAGTTCAACATGATGGGTCACTTGGTATCAGACACACAGTGGCATGTACACGTACTGCGCACCAGGCCCAAACCGAGCACGCAAAATCCAGTGCACCGCTCATGATATGTATTTGGATCTCGAGGAGTAATTGAATCAGTGATAGAGGTCTTTGTGATGGTGATTGTTGAAAAACCTCATTGCCAGGAGTCACAAGATACTGGCCCCGATTATCCACTCACTGGATGGGACTAAAAACCATCCCGAGCTCTGTGACTCCACACAAGTCCTTTCAGACCTTACTACAGATCTCAAAGGGAGAGCTTCAGGTGATCTCTCGCACAGAACTGAGGTGATGACCATTCGAAACCCGTTGGAGATGGTCGTCTCCTCCTATTGCTGCATGGGAAAAAGCTCGCGAGATCGTTTGACCTTCCCAGACACTCCATGGCCAAAACAGCCGAGGAGGGATCATGACCCTTAGGGGTTTCCTAATTTTTTGGAGCGGTTGAACAGGGGTCAATGCAGGCAACCTCTGCCACCGACGACAGCAGCACCGTGAAAACTGTGTGTTTCGTTCTGGGAGTCATCGGCGTGGTGAAGCATCTTTGTTCCTAAACACGTTCTGGTTACCCTTTTACCGGTGTTCCTTTAGAATGCAACAGGACCAAGCAACCAGAGAGAGCACCGGAAAGGGCACGTTTTCCACACGTCCGCTGGTGCTCCTTCCAACGAGGAGGTCGATTTCCATCGAGGCCGCAACGAAGGTCACACCGTCGACGAGGTCCCCGAAGGAGGGGTCCAAACGTTCCGCCTGGACTCTCCAGAACATGTGGCATCCAAGAGTCCATCGAGGTCCACTACCAGGACCCCCAAGAGTTGGGTGGTCGACACCCCTAGCCTCACAGCTCGTTGGGGCGAACAAACTAGACACCCCGGACGCCTGGAGGGTCCTGGTCTACACCTCCGGACCGGCCTTTGGGGTTATTACCCGTCGCACCGGTTCCGGCTCGACGGACGGTGAGACGAGACGAGGACGAGTGAGTCCAAACACGACACGACACGTCCAGAGGTAGCCAGTGACCTGAACTAGGACCCGTCACCAGGGGTACCTAGCTATAGGATCGTCGAACGTTCGGGTTCTGAAGAACCTCTGGGATCTGGGATTGGCCGAGAAAAGGCCCAGCGGGTGGTTGATTGATTTCAGGGCATGGGGCGGCCAGTCCCATGCCAGTACAGGAAGACCCCCGCGGAATGCGAACGACTCAGGACCTCGCGACGTGTTCAGCTCTCGCCGGCGTTCGGTCAGGGGGGAGAAAACGGACCTCCCTTCAGGACCGCGGATCGCCGTGGATCGCCCCCAGGCTACCACCATCGCGGCGCTGAACCTTGGAACGCCTTGGGTGATAACATGACGGACCTGGCCCCCAAGGCGGCCTGCGCGCCTAACGCAACGGTCGGGACGAGGAAAGGGACGGTCCCTAAGGATCCGTTTTCGTACCTTCTCAGGTGATTGGAGACATTCTTATGTAGGTTTTGAGGGTCCAAGTACCTTCTGAGAAGGTACTTGGATCCCTATAGGAGTGATGTTGGGTGGTTTTCCTCTGAATCCGGGCTCCTTCACCCAGAGATTTTTCGGGTTTGGGAACCCCGTTTTTCCCCCGGAGAAGGTCCGACCCTGGGCCCGTAAGGATTCTTGGGGTGCTTTTGGGTTTAGTGCTTAAGAGTGGGTCTGGCTGCTGTTGATCTTGATCGCTTGGTTTTTCCGTTTTGGAAGATCTGCTGTGAAACACGTCTTGAAGTCTTAAAGCAGCCCATTGTGAGAATTGATATTAAGTGGAAGAGAAAAAAGATGAATTGGAGGTGGCAGCCCTAAAATAGAGTTCTTTCACCATATGTACCATGACATCATTGCCGCACCAAATGCGTTTTGATACTACCTTGAGTGAAGCGTTTGCGCTGTTTCTGCCAGGGTACTCAATCCACCTTGTTGCCCTCATGTTTGCCCCCATGTTCTATGAGTCCAGTGAGCTCCAGATCCCTTCCAGCCGGCGCGTCAGCCGCGCGCGCCCCGCCGTTCGCCTTTCACCATCTTTCACCCTCCACCCAACCAGCCATCCAGCAGCTCGGCAGGAAGGCGTGCCCGAAATGGCCCGCCGGATGCTGTTGACCGTGAGGAACATGACACATGCCTTCCAGGCGGACACGTCACCACGTCACCACGGTTACGTGTGTGAAAGCCTTCCCCCTGAGGAAACGCGGCCCTGAGCAATGGGTTGGAAGTCTTAGACTTCCAAGACGATTGCAAATGGGACAGACCTGGTTTTGTAAAATCCTTGGTAAACGGTTGTTCGGTAAAGCCTATCAAATCCTACAGGTTTGGCTTCGACCTTAGCTCTGGAGGGTGATGAACATTCGTGGTGAGGTGCAGTGTTTAGATCTGTTTAGGGGAAGTAGCACGGAGTGTGTGGGACATGGTGACGCGCAGTACTTCTCGTGATGGTGCAGTGTCTTTTTGGAGAGATTCGCAATCTCCAAAGTTACTGCAATGCAATCTTCTTGGTGAGGGAGTTGCATCGTTCTTCCAGGTCATCGTAAACCTCAAACACAAGATGTTTAATTTAAAGCCAACTTCGATCTGATGCACTGTTTCCACAAAGGATCATTGAGCTGCTGGATCTAATTCGGACAGCCGATTCGGTGCAGAGATGGCGACCTTTGCCCACACCCCATGCCTTTTCTCGTCGATGTTCATGGGGAGCCCAGAGTGACTTATGCCCAAATTCTGAGTGGTATAGGTTCCTTCAGCCATGAGGTGCAACACATGTAGATATCTATATACCAAGCTGCTGCTGTCAAAGTGTGAAGAGGCGCAACCGTTTCCGGGTGTCTTCTGCACAACATACAAAAAATATGATGGGCATACACTTCTTCAGGGCACCATCCAAGGAGCTCTTCCGTGGTTTGATGATGGCTTGCACAAAGTTGCCATCATGTTGTGGTCGAGGAGCTGGCAGATCGATCAGCTCGTGGAAGCTGCCGCGAAGCTTCGTAGAGTTCGCACTTTCTGCATAGGGGTTGGTGCTTAGGCCTGTGTGCCTGGTACAACACGAGTCACCTCTCACTCGTGATGTTCGGTGCGCGTGGTGATATATACAAATATATACTATTTGCATGTGGGGCTTGTGTAGTATAATTGGTTGACTTGCAACTATGTACGGATTCAAGGGTCAAGATTGAGGGGAACAAAGAATGTTCTTCAAGATTCAAGGTTGCTGGAAGTATTTGTCCTCGCATCTTGAATCTGGAGCCTGTTCTAGCAACCAGGAGCTGCCTCTGGATTAAAGACTTAAGATGCTGGAAAGAGTTATTTGCCAAAGCTTTATTGTTAAATCTTCAATCCCACCTTGCCTTCAACGTGCATGTAAGTAGTAAAATTATTGAACACCTTCAACATGCGCAAGGCTGTGATGTTATGTTCATACTTGGAAAACATATGTGCTAATCATACAGCGGTTTCTCTTGGAGAAGCTATTCTTCCTAGGTCTATCTAATGACGCGATGTAAGAGCTTTCTAATTTTGTTAATCACACATGGCTGCGGCTGTGTGTGTTCTGAAAAGCTTCACACATACCAGCGGTAAGGATCGCTGCATGACCTGGTCTAGGGAAGCAGTGTGATCGAACTTTCGTCTGTTTGATGCAAGACCACGTTCAGTGCAGCAATAGGGCCATTTCAGACGCTTTACGTTGGAGTGAAAACCTTCAAGGCCATGCGAAGTAGGTCGTGTTGGTATCAGAAGCTTTAAGGCTGCACCAGTTCGGCTGTCGAGAGATCACACTGCAGTTAGGTAAGATGGCTCGGTATGGATTTGATGGCTTTGCAAAATAGCCACCCTGGCAGGGAACAGAAAGGTTAGGGCCTTGTGATGAAAACATGGCTGGATAGCCAAAAAGAAACCGATTGGATAGTATCTGGTCACGGGCTGAAACATGGCATGCAATATTGTGGCTGGTACATGAGTGACAAATTGTCGGTGGCTTAAGTCTATATCTATTGAAGTTTGAAGAGAACTCCTATCGAACATGCAACTTCTACTGGGGTTCTTTTGGCTTCTAAATCGGCATTTCTATGTGTTCTCGTTTTATTCATACGGCTGGATTCTAGTCAAGTAGCTGTTGAAATTGGCACATTCAGGGCAAAAATATTTTGAGAGAGTAAGGGTCTGTGTGTGTGAGTGTTGCAGACCCTTGTTTTAAGCTAAGCACGGTGCATGTCCAGTTTATCATGTATGTAAGGTACTCTAGTTTATATCTGAACTCTTGTAGCGTTTATTGCATCTATGGATGTATCAACTTATTAAAGAGAACCCCTTCATCTTTTAGCCGTATGTCCCGTCATACCTCTTCAAGACACTGCTGTATTTCGTCATACCTGTCCTCCAGTTCTTAAATACATGCTGCTGAGCGTTGCAGAAACAAGACAAGTCTTGTTATATACAATTTGTGTAGGGTTGCAGAAACTCTGTGTGGTATCTTGACACCTGCAGAGGAATTAAATACCCTTGTGTTGGGCGATGGCAGCCATACATGGCCAACCATCAAATAGTTTTCTTTTTTGGTGAAAAAAGTGAAAAACAAGCAACATAAAAGCACATGAAAATGCACAAACAAAGCAAAAAAAAAGCAAACAGCAAAAACAAAACAAAAAAAAAAGCAAATAACAACGCAAAAACAAAGCGCAATAATAGGCAAAAAAAGAAAAAAAAGCAAACAAAAAAGCAAAAACATGTAGCTGTGCGTATTTGTCGTGTTTTTTCACTTTTGGTTCGCTTTATTTTCGCTTTTTTTTCGCTTTATTTTCGCATTTTTTTGCTTATTTGTTTCGCATTTGTTTCGCTTTTTTATTTTTTCGCTTTTTTCCTAGGAGGGTACAGCAAATATTGCTGACGGGTAAAAGTTCTCATAAGTGCAGAAGTGGTACCAGGAAAAAAGCAAAAAACAAAAGCAAAACAAATGCAAAAATAAAGCGGAAAACATGCGAAAATAAAGCGAAACAAAAGTGAAAAAAGCGACAAATACGCACAGCTACATTTTTTTGCTTTGTTTTTGCTTTATAAAACTATTTTGGCTCCTTGTATCTATGGCTGGCGTGCCTGACACAAAAATACCCGAGGCATCGGATCGGTCAGGTATGACCATGTTCTGAGTCAGAAAGGCCTTCTGTCAGAAGGGTGCAACCGTCAAGTCCGTAGTGATGGCAATGAAGTCTCAAGACGAACACGTCGAACAGGTCGAACACGTTGTTTTTTGAGATGAACGAGACGGAAAGATGGAAAGACTCTTGCATGTTCCTTGCCGTCCCATGGTTCACCTATACGGACCGCAGTCCAAGAGAACTGATGAGGTAATTGCTAACGAAGACCGATCCTTCCATTCAATGCTTGAATCTGGATTTAGAACCAGTTGTATCATTGTATCTGAAGAGAGAGAGAGAGAGGAAACAAATACCACTGGCGGATATAATTACACCACCCAGTTTGGGTGGTGTATAGAACTCCCTGAAAATGTATCTTCTATCAAGAACCACCCAGTTGCTAGGTAGTGCAGCAGTATGAACTCCTTTTGCACCAACCAAAAACTTGCTGTTCCAGGCCCTTGTGGCGGTCCGCTCGCGCGTGTTCGGTTGTTCCGAGCTGTTCGAAGACCGGTCCGCTCCAGCTTCCTCCAGCGATGCTCGGTGTTTTCGCACTCCGACTGGTCCACTTGGACCCCCGGTCGCACCCGTTGCAGGCGGCCAAGCCAGAGGTCTATGTGAGCCACTACGAAAGGATTACTGGAAGCTCCGCCGGTTTCAATCAAACCATCAAGGAGATTGGGGGGACGCGCCGGGCGCTGGGTTCTTCGGTGCGAAACATGACCGCGGATGACCGCGGTCTGTGGCGTGGTTCTGGGCGGGTGGTGGGGTGTAAATGATGGGTTTAGAGATGCATGTGTTTTTGGGGAAGTCGCTCTCAGAGACTGAGGGTTGAAATCTCATCAAGACTTCAATTCGAAGCTCAACCACAGTAGCTTGGAAGATCGCCCCCTGTGAAGTGCCAACGCGATCGGCTCCCCGAGCGGGTCTGGTTCCGCCCGTGAACCGCGCCGGAAAGCAATTCCAGATTGGACCTACTATGGAGTAAAGCAATAGATATAGCAATTGCCTGGTGGTTTTCGTGAAATTGGGTGACATTTGGGGCCATATCATGCTTATCCCTAGGGCTCCAACCATATCCTCAGAAGGTGGTTAAACCCCCCTGGCACCCACCCTAACCACCTTCACCGAAACGGAGGTAGGCCAGGAGCCCGTGGTCGCACGCATTTGGGAATGGCTTCGAAGACCCATCTCTGGTCAGGTCGACCACGTCAGTCGCGTCTTCGCTGCACACGTTGGACCCCCTGTAAAGGTGTGGATCCCCTGCATTTGGGGGAAAGCCTGCGTGCTGTGCAGACTTTGGGGAGTGCAGACTTTCACCCACACGTGGAGGGGATCAGCGAAGCTTCGCTTCACCTGTTGGTCGAGTCTGTCGAGTCAGACCAGATGACAGTGTTTCGCCTGAAGTCTAGACACATAGACCTGGTGGCGGGGAATAGAAGAGAGTAGAAGAACACCTTTCAGTCATTGCTACATCAAGAACACCTTGCTACATCTCACCTCATGTGCCAGTTCTGAAGCTTCAACTGGTGCGCGACGCGCTGCGATGCGATGCGAAATCGCCTATCCCATGCGATGCGATGCTGGACCCGAACGTTCGCCTATCCCAGTTGGGTACCCCAGGTGACGGTCCTGTCCCGGTCACTGGCTACCTCGGCTACCTCTCTTGGTGCGAAATCACCAGGAGATCTTGGACTTCCTCTGGGGTGATGAGATCTCCCACGACCTGAAGCAACGAGCCTTGGACGCCACGGTGCACGAGGACTTGCCACTTGGACCGGAGGTAGAGCGGTGGTACGGGACGAGCACTCGGAGAGCACCAGGGAGCTGCGAAAAAGATGAGTGAGTTTGGTGAGTTTGGTGTCAGATTCCTTGCAATCACGCAGGTTTTGAAGCCGAATCAGACTTCGTCACTGATGAGTGTTGCTTCTGGGGGAAAGCTTTACCTGAAGAAAAGACCAAAGGTGTAAAGACTATCCAAAGCTCGCTGCACAAGTGGTTTTTCTTGGTCAGCATGACTGGAAATGGCAGTGGTTAGGAGTTTTGGAGATGCAATTGAAATGTCTTCCTGCATGAAGGTTGCATGATCTCAGAAGGGTTTGCTCATACAAGTCGTGTTTTCAGTGAGAGGTCCTTTCTCCGGTGGAGCACGAAGTCGCGAAGCTCAAGCTCTGCTCCAAGCAGCTAGGGTGGATGTTCTAGAAGTCACTTCATTGGGTGTGTATGTCATTGTATGTCAATAAGACACAGAACCAAGACCCATGACCCAGGAGTCACAAAGGGGTGGTGTTTACTCCCTAAGTGAGTGGATAATAGGCACCCGTAACCTCCATGGATAGCACCCCTTTGTGACTGCTGGATGAAGCTTCTTCCGTTTGGTTTCCAAAGGGGTGCACGTAGAAAACGACGGTTGTGTTCGCCACCTATAGCCAAGGTCTCAAGAAAAGCTGGAGAATAAAGCCAACCAAAAGGCAAAACCAAAGGGAAATAAACAGAAAATGTTTGCAGATAAGCAACAAAAAAAAACAGCACAACAAAGAGCAAAGAAGAACAAAAAGCAACAACTGGAACTCCAAATCACCTGATCTGCAAACAGATCAGACGTTTCTATTTTCCAAAACCGGTGAAATCCTCACTGGTACACCTCAAAGTCAGCTGGCTTCCGCTTCCGCCGTCGTTTCAGGCACCGTGGGGAAGAGGGCTTCTCCTTTCATGTTGGGATCCTCAGAGGGTCACTTAACACCTTTCCTCGACGGCACCGTGACCCGCGCCAGGACCGAAGGACCGTGAAGACCGGTGACCGGACAAAAGAGAACGCCCGGTTCAACCACGAGACGGAGACGCGCGACATGGGAGTCTCACCAAAGAATCATCAGGTCGCGCTAATCAAGAACAATCACACCCGTTCGACTTCCGTTCGACCCGACATGGGAACGACCTGGTTTTTCGTAAAAATCCGTCGTTGATTCGGTCAAGCCTAGGGGAACATGATTGCTTTCGGGGTGTTGGACGGCGACCGGAACTCATGTTTTACGTGAGTTCACAGCCCTTTCCTGGTCCCGAACCAAACCATAGCCCAGACACTCCATGTATGCCATATATGCCTACATTGACCCCTCAAACCACCCGAATGTAGGCATATATGGCAGTCCCATGGAGTGTCTGGGATAGGGATTGCTGAGGCCCACCCCTGACCCGAGAAGTCGGGTCCCGGGTCGCGTTTGGGCGGCTGTGATGCGAGCAGAGGTCTGAACAAGTCTGAACACCTACACACACTCCCGAAAACTAACATGGACCCTAACGTCCTGGCCCCCTGGAAGAGTGTTTTCCTCTACCAACCAGTGGTTTTCAGGCACCCATGTTAGTCTTTGAGGGTGTAAATAAAACCTTCTAAGAGAGGTTCAGGGACCTAGTCTACCAGCACCGAACCCAACAGGTCTCCGTTGCATGGAGGGTTGGGTGGGTGTTAGGCCCTGTTGCAGGTTTCAATTGGTGACCTGGTTTCAGTCGGTGCTGGTATAGGATAACATGAAGGCTGAGTCCAACCTTGCTTGGTCCGCTTCGTCGAAGCGTCCGTAGCGGGAAAGGCATCGTTCCACTCACCTTTCCACCTCTCCTAGGACCTTCCCACCTCTTCAGGATTGGTAAGTGACCCTTTCAAGGCCGTTTCGTGACCTCAGCCACTGGGATCTCAAAAGGTCACTTGGAAGGTCCTGGTCACTCAGATCTTTTTGGGGTTCTTGGCAGAGACGGATCGTTCTTTCAGACGTGCCCCTGGACCCTCCGCAACCCGGCGCCGGCACCCGTTCCTCCATCCGAATCCTAACTGGTCAGGGGTCCGGACCCGAACCAATCGCTATGGTTTTGAGGGACGAGGAAAGGGCTGTGAACGAACAAACGAGCGTTCCTTCGTGTGTCTTACCCAGACGCTCCGTGAAAACAGCCCTTTCCTGGTCCCTCAAAACCATAGGGATTGGTGAGAAACCCCAGACCCCTCCATATGAGGGTCCAGGAGCGTCTGGGTGTGTCTTCAGCGGCGTTTTTGGGGACCCCGCCGACTCGACGCTCCCGTCGACCCGGCTTGGGAGAGGCTCATGTGTTACCCAAAGACCATGTCATGAGTCATGGGACTGGAAAATATGCCGCCCAAGTCCTGACCCTGGAAAACACCCCCCTATACCCAGAGACAACCCTAGACCCGAACCTGCTATGAGGCTTCAAGGAGCCTTGGAGAATGCAAAGATGCCAGTCCCAGACGTGTTTGGGATATGCCAGTCCCGTGCCAGTCCCGCTGGTTTGAGGGGTCAATGGGGCGGCAGTCCGGACTGGCAGTCCCAGACAGGTCGTGTCGAGTGTTGAATCGTGCGCTGAATCGACATGAATCGCTTTCGACCCTCGTCGATCTCGCACGCGTCTCGACGCGGATCGACGCCGGCGCCGTCGCGTCGCCCAGGTGGACGGCACAGCGGATGGTAAGATGGGGAATGACGGGGTCAACCACACGAGCTACTTGGAGCTGTTGGAGATCGTGGCAGAGGGTGTTTTCGTGCGAACCAAATGCACCGGCCCAGACGCTCCAAACAGCTCTTGGTCCCTCAAAACCCTAGGGATTTGAGGGTCCAGATCCGTACTTAGGAGGGTCCGGCCCCTACTTAGGAGGGTCCATGAGCGTCTGGGGGATTTAATTTGGGGACGTTGATCACCTGGAAAAAGAGAGAACCCCTTCTTTGCGGGAATTGGTTTCTCCCAGACGCGACCTGGACCCGAATCCTTTGGAGAACGTGATGCTGGAGGATTTCCCCACGCCGGAGTGTCCCGAATGGCACCGTTTTGGTGCCGAAATGGGCGCCGCGTCGTGAAGAAGCAATGAAGAAGCAAGACCCAGGAGTCACAAAGGGGTGGTGTTTAGTCCCCAAGTGAGTATAGTGAGTGGATAATGGGCACCCCTATCCTCCAATAGGCACCCCTTTGTGACTGCTGGACTGAGCAAATCCCATCAATAAAAAGAAAGATCTCGTCCCCAATCACATCGTCGGCAACAGGGAGTCCCTCTCCCACGAGAAGGACCCAAAAAGCCCGAGACATGGAAAACGGTCGATGGTTTCATACCTGGATCTTCCAACTGTGCAGAATTTCTGCCTTTTCATCCATTAAATCAAAGTCATAAATGTTGCACAGTTGGAAGATCTAGGTATTCTTTTCCCTAGGCTTCCCGGCCAACCCTGGATTTCATGCTTGGAATCCCCTTCTCCACCATGGGTCTCCCGCACGTGGACGACCAAGGTGTGAGAGACCACACCACCATTGGTTTTTACCAGACGGAACTTACACGAGGACAACAGGTCGACCACCCAGACGCTCCGTGAGTTCGCAGCCAGCACACCCATGGGGACTGGTGAGGCCCACCCCAGACCCCTGACCAGTTCGGATTCGGGCGCGACCCCTGCTGTCCGGATTCTGTGCATGTCTTTTAAAGGTCGACCGGAAGGCGACCGGGTTGACTCGGGATTGAAGAAAGGGAGAACTCCGCCACTCCAGTGGTGTTCAAGGCTCGCTTTCTCCATCCACACATGGCTCCTGTCGTTTAGAAGGTGCTTTTGATCGCTTCCCAAGGTGTTTTTGTGTTCCTGTCGGGCTATTGGTTCCCGCACCTTCTAAGACCCTTGAGGTGATGAGCAAGAACTGGACGAAGCCCGTGCACACTTGTCGCTGCTAGACCAGGACGGCCCGGCCGCCCCCGCCGCGGCTGCAGCCGGCACGAAGAAACCACCCTGATGTCCGCCTTCTTCACCCTCTCAAGAGGGCTTACACTGCGGAGGATGAGCACCAGCAGTGTGCAGACCCTTGCCTGGGTTTTCCCTTCTAACTTATATAGTCATACCAACCTCTATCTTCCAACTGTGCAAAGTTTCTGCCTGTTCATATATTGATAAAACCCAGCCAAGTCAGGCAGAAATGTTGCATAGTTGGAAGATCCAGGTATGTGGGGACGATCCAGCATTGCTGGCTGGGTCACTGTATGGTGCTGAACTCCCCTATGACACCTTGCGTCCAGGTTGACATGCACAGTACAGGTCGAGGGGGCTGTGCATGCAGTGCCTTTGGTTCCTGGTAGGAATCTGCCTGTTTTGTACCTGTTTTGGTACTTGCGTCTGGAGTGATGGAGTCTGTTCGCGGTTTGTTGTGATCTCGGTGAGGCGATGGAGTTTGCAGTTCACGTGATGTTTCGGCTTGTGACGCGTATACACTTAATTCTCATCTTCCTTCAGCCTTTTTTCAGCTTGCTACATTTCATTCATAGAGATCAGCACCAGGCGCAATTCGTACGAGAGCCTAGAGAATGCGCTAGCAAGAAACAGATGTCGCACTTCCCAGAATTGGCTTCTTTCGGACACATCTGCAGGGCGCCCATACCTGGAACCCCAGTCTCAACCAGAAACAATGGGATGTTCCAATATATATGGCAATTAAGGTCATACACAGCAAGTGCTTGGGACGGATTTTATTTGGCTGGGGCGGCTCCGTTCGTGTCCAGTCGACTCTGTCCTGTCGACTCGAGTTCGACTTCCAGCACTCGACGTCGTCCTGGTGATTCCTGGTGACAACCAACAGGGGTTAAGTGACCTGAACTAGGACCCGTAACCAGGAGTACCTATATAGGATAGTGCATGTAATTGGGTTCAACCTCTGTTGGCATGTCCATCGATGTTCTTGGACTTCCGATCGGGCTCGATTTCGGTCAAAACAACAGGTCCTCCAACGGCACCAGATCGGGGGATCTCGTCGATCGACGGCAGCAGACATCTCGAGTACTGTCGCCGCGTTTTCGCACTAAGAGAAGCTGCCCAGACGCGATCCTGGACCCGAATCCTTTGGAGGGGTCGGACCCGAATCCGAACTGGTCAGGGGTTTGGTGTCTCAAAACTCTGTAACTCTATGGTTTTGAGGGACCAGGAAAGGGCTGTTTTCACGGAGCATTTGGGTGAGAGATGATTCACCCCCAGTCCATCGATGTATCGATGTGAAACTGGTTTTCCGGCTTCAGCATACATGCGAGACCCAAACACTCCGTCGGCTTCGAGGCCGTGCGACACTCTACCGTCGGCCGGTTGACTCGGTTGACTCACCGTGCGGACAGGTTGGTTCAATCCAAATTTTTGGGGTGATTCCACCATCGCGCACGAGTTCTGAGAGACGAGCGCCACCACACCCTCTCCGGAGTCCAGCGATTGGGTGAACAAGAAGGGAATGTATCGAATTATTGCACCGGAAGCACCATATCCCATTCGGGGGGGGGTGATTCATCAAGAGTCAATATATCCCAGATCCATGCATTGATATGGCTTGAAAGACGCATCTAAAGATTCTCAGAAGTGTCCCAGAATTTGTGCATTGATAGAATGATGGCTGCTGACCCTAAGCTTCTGAGCTTGCTGATGACCGTTGGACCCAGAAAGAAAACAGATCGTTCTCGATCGGTTTTGTCTCCTTTTTGACCGTCAACAGACGTTTCTCTTCTCATTCGAGAAGAAGAACCACCTGTTGAATCTTCACACCCCCCAAACAGCTCGAGCTGCTTTCGCCCGAATCCTTGAAGCACGAAAGATGTGTGCTCGGCGACTAGCTGCTCGCGCATCAGGACGTAATGGAGGAGTACAAGCGCTTCCAGCAGATCCTGGGCTATGCCCCAGGCATCCCAACGAAGTAGCCTTCCGATGTGGTCCGTTCGGCGGCGGGGTGCCCGGCCCCCGCGCCCGCGAGACGAAAAAGGACACGAAGGGTGTGTGTGTCAAGCAGCAAGCGACGACGGGCCGGGTTGCCAGTCTCTAGGTAGTGAAAGAGAGATCACCATGGTGTTTGGTGAGGGTATCACTCTGTGTGGTGGCCCAACCTGAAACCGTGCAGAGTACTAGTACATGGTCCATGGTCATACATATAGCGCAAATTCCAAGTGCGGGTGCTTCATCACCTTAAGCGGTTGACATGTTTGTGCCATCCATTCTGAACCTACTGTCACCCAGTCTGTTTGTACCCACGAGTCATCAGAAATTGGATCCCCTGGAGAACATCGTGCGCAATCCCGTCGATTGCTTTGGATTGACGCTTGGATGCCCGGTGTCCCGAATCGAAATTGGTGGGGTTCCCTTCACCAACAGAGGTTGAAGGACCCGGACTATAGTGGGGGAGCCAAAGGATAGCCTATATAGGGTTTTTCAACCTCTGTTGGCATGGCTAGCTTCGGCGACGTGGGCCCTTCAATGGCCTTTCGATCTGCCGGCATTCGGGAAGATATGGATTGGACCGGGCTGGGAGCGCAGGTTCCTTTGGTTCGCAGATCGCGGAATGGGTCGTTTTGCGCGGGAGGATTGGACCCTGGATCTTCCAACTATACCTGGATCCTCCAACTATGTTTGCCTAACTTGGCTGGTTGTGTGGATGAAAAGGCTGAACTTCTGCGCAGTTGGAAGATCCACATTGGACCCTGAAAACACCCACATGTATGCAAATATGGCAGTCCCATGTGTGGTGTTTGGGTTAAAATGCCAAGCCCTTCGTCAGTCTCCAACTGGTTTCTCTATGTTTCTCCCACATAAGGTCCGACCCTGTGAGATGGCACGTGCCATAGACCAGGGGCCGGCTGAAAGAAAAACACTATCTATATGGATGTGTGCGACTGACCCTGAAATGACCCCCGTATACCAGCATGCACTTGCCATGCACGTCTACGTCTCGTGTGGTCGGCGTCTACGTCGTTCTTCGTTCTTTTCATCCACGTGGCTTCGGAAGACTGCACTAGAACACATCGATTGATCCCAGCTTCTTTTCATACTCCCCTAAGAATCCGGGCCCTCAAATAGATAGGGTTTGGTTCGGCCCCGGACCCCTGCCAGCTTCTTTTCATACTTCATGACTGATCATCAAAGTCCCTGCATCTTCCAACTGTGCAGAATTTCTGCCTTTTCATCCATAAAAACCAGCTTAAAAGGCAGAAATGTGGCATAGTTAGAAGATCCAGGTCAATGGGTTTGACAAGATCGAGTCCCTCTGGCGCCGAAAATTTCGTGTGCCGAGAACCCCCCCCGGTCGAGAGGCTGCGCGCTCTCGCGCGCGCAGCCCACGCGTCGACCTCGATTCTATTCATGGAAGACTCAGCTGGGCTCAAAGGATCCAGAGTTCAGGCAGACCCGTAGAGCAAACTCACTCTACCTTTCCATCCCCATCCATCATGATGATGCTCAGAAAAGCTCAGCACGGGCGCGCGAACGGTGGGTTTTGGGCTCACCGTGGGTCGAGTTGCCCCCGGGGACCCGAAGAGGTGGACGCGTTGGAGCGAACGTCCTACAGGAGGGTACTTGGAGGAACCTCCAGGGTCTCCGGTCTCCGTGGCATGGAGGGTTGGGTGGGTGGGTGTTAGGCCCTGTTGCAGGTGTCAATGGGTGATCGGTCTTGGTGACCTGGTTGGCCGCCGGGTGCTGGTACAGGGAAACCCCATCAATTTTTGGGGGAGAAAACCATGGGTGTCCTGTAGATGTTCCCAGGGACAGGGTGGCGGTGCCGGACGCTGGTGCGGGTTGTGGTGCTGGTGCTGGGTGCTGTCAAAAATTGCTCAACCGTGCAAGTGCTTGTGCGCCGAAGTCTGTCTAGGACAACGTGCCTGGGCCAGCGTCGCTGAGGAGGAAATGAAGAGACATGTATATGACCCACCAGTTATCTGAGCGAAACCGGGTCGCGTCCGTGACAGTGAAATGATAACAGCCGCCGCTTCTGACAATGAAGGGTGACAAACCGCCGCTTGTAGCAATGAAGGGCGACCAACCGCCGCTTCTGACAGTGAAGTGTCAGCAGTCAGGGGCCGCGTGAATTTATGCACGCAACATCATGTGGCGTTGTCGCTTGAACGTTCTTTATCTATTAGCGTTGTGGGGTATTTTACTCTTCAGGTTCTGTTTTGGCCGATAGCTGTGTCAAGGGCTGTATTGTTTGCACGCATACTTTGTACGTAAAATATTCTATGCGTAACGTCAGGCTCTCAACCGACCGTTATTTCAGCATATTTCAGCATGCTACACACATTCAATTGCTTGGCCTTGGGCAAGTGAAGCCTACGGGCTTTGCCGTTCATGCGCAAACTTTCGTGCGCATAAACTTATGCGCGCAAAATCACACGGCCTTATCGTTCTACAGGTCGTTGCTTCAAGCATGCTACAAAGTCAAAAGTGGCGCTGGATACTGCTTGATTTTGGGTCAATGACACTTACACGCTTTGCTGTTTGCGCGCATACTTTTGTGCACAAAAATATATATGCGCAAGATCATACGTTGTTATTCGCCAGACAGATATAGCTATGGGGTTCTTATTCCAAATAAGAATGAATTGGCTGCGCGCGCTTTCGAAAGGGTGTCGGTGCTGGTGCTGGTGTTGTGGTCCTGGCGCTGGTGTTGTGAGCTAGCTGGACGTTTAAGACGGGCGGCGGCATTGGTCGAGTGCTGGCGCAGCTACTGGTGTTGTAAGCTGGCAAAGCGAACCGGCGTTGGTGTCAGCTGGTTGTGCGCGCTGTGGAGGTGCCGTAAGCTGGCTGCGCAGCCTGCATAAATTCTTGTTCCAGCTAGTTGCATATCAATAGGTCGTGGGATTCTGCCTAGCTATTTGGGTCTATGGGGAGATAAATTTAATATTTTTTGATATTAGATATTTTTTAATATTTATATAAATCTATAATAAACCTATATTTTCCTAACAAATATATGACACATTAATTTAACAAATCTAAATATTAAAGAATATCCGTTTTTAAAAGTAACGAAAAATTAATTAAAGGAAGGGAAAATTAATATATTATATATTGTTTTTGTATTTTGTTTAATCATTTACTTATTTTGAATTTTATGAAATGCGAAAGAATTGATGATTATTATTGGTTGTTTGTTATTTGCGATTTGTTTTATGTTGTTTGTTGTAGATTATTGGTTCTTGATGATTATGGGGTGTTGTTTGTTGTTGGTTGTATATTGTTGTTTGTTGTTGTTCGTTGGCGTTTTGTTATATATTGTTTGTTGTATGTGGTCGTTATTTGTTGTTGTTGGTTATTGATTGTTGATTATTGTTTTTTTATTTATTTTTTGTTGGTTGTTTGTTGTTGTTTATTAGTGTTTTGTTATTTGTTATTATTGATTGATATGATATTATTATTACGAAAGATAGTTTTTAAGGGGATATTTAAATTTATTTTGCGTAGCAAATGTTGGAATTTCCGGTTATAGAAATTGATCGTTTAATTTAGATCTTCCCTCTTTTTCGAATTGATTTTTTAAAATAAATATCCCCCTTCCACTTTTTTGGAATTGATTTTTTAATATAGATTTTTACCTCTTTTTTTTTAAATTAATTTTCTCTTGGAGAATATTTTTATGATTTTTTTGTAATTTTAGGATAATTGAAGCCTTTTTGAATATTTAAAAAAAAATGAATATGAAATTTAATTGCGAAAGGTGTTGTTTGAGGAGATATATATTTAGAGATTATTTTG
>CAXAMN010008891.1:268348-352120 GCA_963970005.1 Durusdinium trenchii
ATTTTATGGCTAGTGGAGGCTATAGTCCTGCACAGCTGTAGCTGTCAGGTCAGTGACTAAGAGGAACTCTTCGCACTTTGGCCTTGAGTTGGTTGTCTCCCTGAGCAAAAGGCTACCTGCCTCCATCAGCTGTGCGCAGCTGATTCTTTTGTGACTTGCGGCCTGGTGATTGGTCGAGGCTGGCTAACACAATCTCACATGAAGAGGCCAGGAGGCGAGGACAATCATACCTTCTCGGCCTTTTGGCTATGATCAAGTGTAGTATCTGTTCTTATCAGTGTAACAACTGATATGTCTCCAACTGGAGATTTGCTTGTCACATCAATTTTTGTTGGGGAAGTGTCTTCCTGAGCTTGCTTGGGGGCCTTCGCGTGTTGCGCTGGCATGGCACTGAGCCAGTGGCAGCACACCCTATGGGGTAACAAATAGCTGAGGACGGAGCTAGATGTGCGTACGTGGGTCAGTAGATTATATGTGCAGACTCATCAAGATGCTCATGTGACCAGAGCAGAGTCCTTCATCAAAATGTTCACGGAATGGCTATGATGGAGGGGCGTGTAGAATCTCTGTGGCATGAAAGCCAAGGAAAGCCCTTATCGATGATGTGAGTTATGAGGTAAATTTGTTTTTATAAGAAAAAGGTCGTTTCGAGGGGATAAATTATTATGCATTTTTGTTTTTGCTTCTCGCGTTTTCTTCTTTTTTTTATGTTTTTTCTTCTTAATGTTATTATATTGGTTTTTTGTTGTTATTATTGTTTTAAACTAAATATTGATTTGAAGATTTTCATTTTATATAAATAATTGTTTTTTTCGTATTTCGGGATTTTTATTGATAATATTAATATTTTGGGATTATTAAGGAAAGGTCTATTTCTTATTTTTTTATTTATAATTGTTATTTTAAATTTGTTTTGTATTTTTTTTGTTTATTAATATGGGTTTGTTTTTTTTTAAGGTGTTTAGTTTATGTAGGGTAGGGATGTTCGATTTAGGCGAAGTATATCACCGAAGCATATCTTGAAGTATACCTTCTGGAAATGCTACTACTTTAGTCTTCACACTGCGCGAAGCATATCCCGAAGTACATTTCCGGAAGCATATCCTATAATTAAATATTCCGACCCGGGAACGAAACAATTTTAGTAATTTTCTATATAATAAAAATACTAATTATATATTATGGTAAAACCTGAATATATTATATATATTTATAGTAATATAAAAAATTAAATCAATATTTAAAATCACGAAAGGTAGCGGTTACGCTACCTGAGTTTTTCTGTTGCTTTAGTAAAAATGTATTAACCCAGAGCTATAGCTTATTTCTCGGAGAAATGGTCCCCGACATTTTCGTTTGCTGGCCGGGGGGGGGGGGGGGGGTTTTTTTCCCCCCCCCCCCGCCGCCCCGGGGGGTTAATCGTTCAAAAATACTGTAAATATATGTAAATATCAGTGTTTTCAGCTGACTAAAAATAATGGAATTTACAGCGTTTTTTGTGGTTGTCCGGCAAAAAAACACCGCAAAAACCGATGGTTTTTGATGCATATCGGTTAGAAAAATGACCGAAAAAAGACCAAAAACCAGGAAAGATTTTGTCAGAAAGGGTTTTTGAGGCTTTTGGAGGCTTCAAAATTGCAGAAAATTATGGTATTTACAGGGTTTTGTGCACCTTCTCGGCAGAAAACGCCGGTATTTACACGGCTGTCTGCGCTTTTCCAGCGCTCAACCGTGGTGCGCCTTTGGATCGACGGCTACAAAATACCGTAAATACCAGTGTTTTCAGCTCCTCCTGTCTTTAAGCGTGGCCTTAGACCTTGCCGCGGCTGTGGATCGACGGCAACGTAACCTCGTAAATACCAGTGTTTTTGAGCACGTCCTGTTTGCAAGCATGACCTGCGGCCACGCAATTTACAGGGTCGCCGCACGTCACTATGTAAATCCGAAGTTGCATTTGAGAAATATATGACTCCTTTTGAAGGCACGTAAACTTGTATTGAAACCGCTAGACCGCTACAGCTTCTGGAGGTTTTGTCAAGCGTTTGTGCATTAGTCTTTCTTTCATCACGCTCACTCACTTCTCTTCAAACAAGTGGGGGGGCCTCTCACCTCCTCCCGGATTACGCCTGATTCCCTACTACCTTTCGTTCACCCCCCTCCTCTCTTAAGTAAATTAATATAGGAATATTTCATAAAAAGAAAGAATTTTATAAATATTTAACTAAATAATATATAGATTTATATATTATAATTTGGTTAAATTTATATAGAAACTATTTATTGACATATTTTATTTATATATATATATTATTTATGTATATAAATTTCTTTAAAACCAAAATATATAGAATTATATAAACATATTTTTTTAATGAATACGAATGAATATAATTAAAACAAAATTATTCTTTAAATATATTATGAATATTATCGATACTAAATAAATATTAATCGATTTATATTAATTATTTATTAATAATATATAAAAACGAACTAAATATTATTAGTTGTCATTTTTATAATGGTCTTTATATATCGTTATAATTATTTCGATATATTTAATAAATATATATCCATAATATTATAATATATTTAAATCAACATATATTTAATTAAATACTATTATTTGAATTTCATTTTATTCATTTCTAGCCTGAGTAAGGTTAGGCCCGTGTTGGGCAGCACAGCTAAGCTGCGGGTGCTTTTGAAAGCATCTAACGACAGTTACGAAGCAAGCGAAAGCGAAAAGGTCGAAGGCTCTTGTAGCCTAATCGAAAAGGCCGTAGCCAGCAAGTCGAACAGGTCGACGGTCTATTCTTTAATTGGCCTCCGCCACCAGAGATTCAGATCCTCCTGCGGGACCAGCCATATTTGGTAGGCGGAGCGGCGGACTGGATCAACGACCGGGCACCTGACTGCCGATCTGCCATCATCTGTCATCCAGGAGCTTCCCGAACTGAGAAAAAGACATTGGAAATGACCGCTATCTGCATCTTGTCCGAGGTGACAAACGATGGCTACCACACGATACTGTGTCCAGCTGACATCCTATTGTTGAAGATCGGTATGTGGACCTCAGATCGAGAGAAGTCCATTGGGGTGTCACGCTTCAAGGCAAGTGCAGGAAATCTTTCGAGTTGCAATACTATGTATGGATGGGCATATATGCAGGCATTCGTGAATGGATTCTGGCAATGCCACATGTTGATCAAAACTTGCAGGTTGCTTCTCTTTTCTTCCGGCATGCGAAGGAGCAATGGTGCAAGAAGAGCACCACGGTCATCAATGGAGTTGGTTAATCGAATTTGCCAACCATTGGATTCCTGTCCCTAAGAATGGCCACTGAGGTGTTGACCTCGAAGCCAGCCCAAAAATTCTGCGGCATCCTGCATCAGGTGTGTGTTCATTGAACGAAGGTTGCAGCAATTTCTGAAAAGGAGCGGAAGCACAAAGATCCACATCATCGGAGGTGTCGAGCAGCAGATCAAGCAGAGGTGTCCTCTACTGACCCCAACGCTCTGGATCAAACCCCTCATAGGCCAAAGTGGCCCAAAGTTGTCCCAACAATGCCGCATTGATGTAGCAGGCATTGGATGTATTGTGTAGTTTGATTCGAAGCAACTGGTGCATCAGCGCCGAATACGGTGGGCGATTGCGGTAGCAAGCGGGGATCTTTGCAAGCCGGTTGGCCTCAATCGAAGCAGGATCAACTGACAGATCCCGTGTCCGCTGAAAAGGTTGAGGATCTCGTACAGCTGTGTCGACGCGGCGCTGCGGAGGCTGAAATCGAGGCGCCACGGGATCGTCACCTGAGAGTCGTCTGGGATCTGATCTCTGTTCATGGGCTTGAGAGCGGAGAAGCATTGGATCAGGTCTCCCTGATTTGCCAGCTGGGAGAGCTGGATTGTAATCTCCTGAATCTTCTCGTGCGGCAGTGGTTGTTGTTTTGTGGATCGAAGGAATTTGGCCGCTGTTTCCCAAGACAGGTAGTTCCAGGCATTCTCTGAGGTCAGGATGCCCTTCTGTCTGAGAGCCTGCACCAGGGGATCTTCCTGGTTGTCGTACTTCAATTTCGTCAGTCTTTGGATCAGGATCTCGACCACTTTGAGGAAATTGACCTGTCGGAGAGAACATGTGACTCCAGTGTTTTGTCTCTGATGATGCCATTCCTTGGCTGCCAGGATCATTTCCGGGAGGATCGAACCTTTGCCAGCCTGTAGAAACAATAGGAAGCTGCGGTCCAAGGCCATCTGATTGAGCATATCCTCTTGGCGTAATGTCAGCTTGGCCAACATCATCAGGAGTTCTGAGTCCCTTTCGTGCCTCGAAGAGGTGGTTGAGGAGTCGGATCGGTATTTCGATCTGCCTTTCCCAGCTGCTTTGCCCTGCGATGATTCCACCTCTGTTCGAGGGCGCTTGAGATGTGCCTGACATGTGGGCAGAAGGTCGGCAAATGACATGTCGTCCATCGGCATATTGTCGTCCATGCTCGAATGCGGCTGACAGGACAAAATCTCTGGCCAGGGCGTGCTCGAGTTCAAGGATTGCTATACAACACCAGCTGACTTGTTCATATGGATCTGTGTCTAAATCAATTGTTCGAGGATCCCACCAAGAATCAGGACTATCTGAGTTCCAGGCCCAATGCAAGGGGAGCGGTTCCACGATCCAACGAACAATGAAGGGCGCAGTGCCCATATTCAATGCAACCTGAGGCAAGTCCGGAAAGTGAATCGTCCACTGCATGACAAACGTGTACCAAAGCAGGCGGCTTTCAGGTCGAAATTGGATGCATCTATCGACTTGTTCATGCACATAATGTCTCAAGGCCATGGTCGAATGTCGGTCAGTGCCGAGCAGGAGGCCGCAGGTCCATGTCTGATGGATGCCCTGAGTCGGCAGTGGAGTCTGGTCATGCTGCAGGCTTTGGGATGGGACACTGTCAACTTTGGGACCATAGTGTGCATCTCGGACCCAATTTTTTAAAAGGACCGGGCAGGTGCCTCTGTCAAAATGATTCTTGAGGGCGAAAACCACGGTGAAGCTAGCTTTACAATGCATACAACTCAGAAGTCCAGGAAACATATCCAGGCTTGGTCGAAAAGGAAATGAGCTGGGCTTGCCAATTTGATGCACATTACGAAGATGGCTAGCAACAGCTTTACGGCCAAGGTGCTCAAAGCACAACGGACATTCAAGCTCTTGAATGGGAACCGGAATCTCGGTCGTCGTGGCACGAAGTCGATGTGCAATGGTGTCAGCACCAATGGGACGACCTCTCTTGGCAGGTGGAGGGTCAATATCAGTGGCGGCATGAGCCGCCTGTTGATGGGTTTGCAGGCCGTTGAAACTCAAAACATATGTATAACATGTTGGACACTTATGGAGTGCAATTTGTGGTCGATCCTCTTTGGCGTGTCCGGTGTCCTCATGCTGATCTGTAGCACCGTCTGTAGTGCGGGCACGTTTCTCAGCCGGCTCAGGATGCGGCTCAGTGGATGTGTTCTCATGGCCTAAGTTCACGGTCGATGGCCAAGGGCGTTTTCGAAGCGGCATGATCGGGAAATGCTCTGGATTCATGACATGACCGGACATGGCGGCAAGGTGGCACATGACGACACAGGTATGCTTTTGCGCATCAAGACTCTTGCATTGACACATGGGGCATTGACCTTTGCCGGAGACCAAATTGGACAAGCTACTCACAAAGTCATATTGTTGTTTTGCAAGGCCAACAAGCTCTGGGTGGGAGTCTGTATAATGCCGGGTCGTGGCTCTGGCATGGACTTTCAACTTGTAAAAAGCACATCTGGCGGCGAGTTCCGCGCACAGGGCATCATCCAACATAAGACCCATGAAGGACCTGTGACGGATCTGCATTCTGAGCTCTTCCCTGGCGACGATGGGCTGGACAGTGGCCTGAGCAGCATCGAAGGCATGACATGTTCGTTTGTTTATATGGTCTCGTAAAGTCTCGTAATGCATATAAGGTGGTGAATTGATGTTTGCAATGCCTACATATAGATCTACTATCATACGAATCTCTCAGCGGTCTGAAGACATCTTCCGGTAGATATGGGACCTGATGTTGTTGTCGAAGGTGCTTCTTGAGCATCCCTGCCTGTGCAAAGAGTCGATGGCATTCCGGGCAGGCCAACGAGGCCTGGGGCATCGGTGGTGTCGGTGGTATATATTCATGCATGGCACATGGTGGATATGCAGGACTGAGTGTGCAGACATCCGGTTGCGGCTCATCGGGCTCCATCAGGCTCTGGCGCTTATGGGTCAGAGCAGATGTCAATTTACGATGATGTGTTGCGATATGTGTCCAAGGTGGTTGTACTCCAAGTCGGAGGAAGAAGTTTGTGGTGTTCTCGTGAGTGAGGTGTGCTGATGAGTGTATCATCCGTCGAATATGTATATTGATTATGCTCACGAATCTCTTACAACAGGATGTGGGTAACCCCATTTCGTGGACACCGTACAGGACTGTTGGCACAACACACTGCTGATATAGCCTGAATCTGACATGTGCAGGAATGGATTGTGCCTGGAGCCACCGCTTGAGTATCGAGTAACAATGTTGTGCTGCCTGGATTCTTCTGGCTGTGGTATCGGATTCCCACGCTCGATATCCTATGATCACACCAAGATACGCTGTTTTGGCCACCATTGGCAGATGAAAAGGTGTGTCTGGGATCAAAAGCTGTGGACCTTATTTAGTCCTGCTGATCCATCGGCGAATGAACTTAGTGACCCCTTCGCCAACCGCTCGAAAGAGAACAACACTCTTGGTGGGGTTAATGTTGTGCAGTATATGGGCAAGGTCTTCGAGAGCACACTGACCATCTGCAATGCTATTCAAAGTCCAACGAAGGTGGACATCGTCGGCGTATATTATCAGGTGGTCGTGCAACCAGGCATGGGAATATCATTGGAGAAATTCCTTTATGATGAGGTACATACAGAGGGTCCAGAGGATGGGTGCATCTGTGGATCCTTGTTTAATCCCTCGAGAGGCTTCTATGGTCCCAACAAGTGATTTAAAGGGGATGCGATACTTATGGGGCGCCAACCAAGTTTGAATCATATGCAGTACGTTAGGAGGGAGGTCTATCAGGCTCAGTGCATGAAATACGAGGTCTCGACGGACTGTGTCAAATGCCTTTTAGACCTGGAGACCGCCGAATAGACCCTACGGACTTGCGTCCATTTGTCGATCACGACAAAGCTGTCGAATTTGCTGGCAGTGCTGTGAGACCCGAAGGAGACACTCTGTGGTGCCTCTATGCGGGAGGTATGCATAGAGTGGCAGGCTTCTGAGAATGGTATATGCATATTATTTGATGAGGGTTGTTACAATCTTAGACACAACCTTGAGAATAGGGCGCTGGAGGCAAATGGGCCTAAGTGCCGCTGGTTGTGTGCTGGATTTACCTGGCTTAGGGATCAAGTGCAACTAGCCGGCAAGCCAGTGACTGGGTGGTGCCACTTGCTCTGCACACCAGTAGTGTTCAATGGCAGCATGGATCGGACCCGCAAGCTCCGTGGCTAGGTGTTGCCAAATGATGGCGGGCATGCAGGGTGGGGCCAGTGCTTTCATAGCTGGTAGGTGTCGAAGGCCCTGCAACACATCATCCTGGGTAAAAGGAAGTATTTGGAGTGGGATATTACCAGGATACTGAAAGGAAGAGTCCTGAAATAGCTTGCCAAAGAATTGTTCAATACGTTGTAGTTGTAAGGAGGGGTTGTCCATGAGGGGTTGTCCATGATCATCATACATCTGAATCTTCTGAGGGCATTGCTTGGGACACAACTTTCGAACCTTGCGATACCAATTATACGTCTGATGACGCAAGGCCAGATCAGCACCTTCCTGAAGGAAGTCTTCCAGCTTCTGGCGCTTATTCTGTCTGGCTAAATTGGCGAACTTGCTTGTGATATCGTCGAAACAAAGCAAGGTGCTTCCAGACAGTGAAAAGGGAAGCGGGCGACCGATCGGTCAATGCGCGAATAAGTTTCCTGGCCTGCCACACGCGGGCAGCAATGGAAGCAAGCGAATTGCATTCAATTGGTGTGGAATTTTGTTTGGGAAACAATGTCTTGCAAAGATCAGTCAATGAACTTTCAACTTGATGAAACGAGGAGGGATCAATCTCAGTGGTCGAATACAAAAATTGTCTGGCCTCTCAACAAAACCCTTGCCAGCGCTAGGTATTCTGCTTCATGTCTTGTCGAATACGGTTGCGATCAAAAAAGGACAATCGGTTTGGGTCTTGGTCCAGGGAATCATTTGGGGATGGTCCACGTCAGTGGATGATGATGTGGGCCAAGGAGCCCAAAATTGAAGGCGAAATCAATAAGTAATTGGGGTGGCCTTTGGTGTTCCATACACGCGCTCTTGCATTAAGATGGCGCTTCTATATAAATATATTCAAAAATATATAATATCCTCGATCACAAAAAAGAATTATAAAGATCAAAATCGTAGAAAGATATAATATAAATATAAATACGAAATCTTAGTTACATTCATTTCCAATACATTCTATGCGAAATCCACATAAAATCAAATATCTTCGGCGACAAAAAAGATTATAAAAATTATTTGCCATTATAAATTCCAAAATACAAACTCATTAAAGGAGGCAATGCATATATTCACAAACATAAAATATATAATTAATTTATATATTTTGGTTTATAAAAACCGACATTATTATTCAACAAAAAAATAAAAAATAAAAAAAATATACTACAATATTGTTCAAAATCATCCATTTTACATTTTTTTATATAAAATTATCAATGCATATCATCCATTATCATAATTTCAAAATAAATCCGAAGAATTCGAATATATTATTTATAAAAATTACGACGAATTCATCCAAATCCTAAATTCTTATAAAAACCATCGTCCATTAACCAAAAAACATTTACCAAACATACACTATATATAAAAAAATAAAGATATTATTATCATTTTCCAAATATTTCCTTCATACATACATATAAATCCATATATAATATACCTCCATTTACTATAATGTAAAAATAATATATGCGAATATATATTTCAAATCATACAAAATTTCCTAATGTCACTAAATCAATTAATCATTCATTATATATATATAATTTTAAAAATATATAAATCATAATATATTCATAAATAATTTAATTAAATTCCTAAAATCAGATAAAATATTTAAATTTCATATTATAATCCAAAAACAAAAATAATGAACATTAATAAATCCAACATATTGCAAAAAACACAATTTTTTAATTAATATCCAAAAAAATATTAGTGATTTCTTTGTATATAATATATTTATTATTGTTGAATTTTTCATCATATCTTTTGAATTTGATTGTTTGTTCATTAATATCGCGGAATTGTTTTCCACGGGTGACACGTGAGCATTGAAAAAATATCATCAAAATGGATGATCTTTTCCACGCTCAGAACAGTCAGGGTCATCTTAGTTTCCCAGTTTGCAGGCTGTGCTTTCATATCCTTTGTCCATGGTCAAAGGTCTGGGCTGAAAAAGTACATGATTCTCAACTCTTTCACGACAACAAAGGAGGAAAATGGAAGAAACAACAGCAATCGCATCCGAACTCCCCTACAACCTGTCAAACACTCACCTTTTCCCACAGAAAAGTCAGCAATTTTGGCTCAAGAAACAGATGCCTTGTTGTCTCCCGTGGCCTGGAGCCTTTTGTTTTCAGCTTCTGCCATCCGCTTCACTCTGACATTGGTTTTCAATTACACTCAATTCCCAGGTAAAATGGCGATGGAACGGCAAGGTGGCAGAGTCCGTGAAAAGGTATTGTTTAACAAAGGTTGTTGCACATCTGCAGCTCACAAGGTCGGCGGTGTCAAACGTCGGCGCGGCACAGCTGCTGGGGAAGAGTAGGTTTGGGGGAAGTATCATGAACCACCATGGAAACAAAAAAGGAGATTGGACAGCTTGTGCAAAAGTTGGTCGCAGGTACACACAGTTGATCAGACTGTGCATCCACCGACAAGCATAGCTTTGTTAGCCAGCGTTTGCTTGTCGGCCGCTGGCCCCCTGCCTCGTTGAGTGGTTGTAGTGAAAAACAGTGGCGTTGAACCGTTTGGTACAGGGGGTGACACACACAGGTCGCCGTGATCGGCGCTTTTTCCTTTCAAAAACCGGCTGCAAGCTGTTGAGTCATGTCCTTTTTGGACGTAAAGTTTCACAAGCTCCGTGGCAGCAGCATCAGCGCTCGAAGGTGGAAAGGTGTATTTGTGGATTGTGTGAAGTCTTGAGTGGAGCCCAAACAGAGCCAAGCGCTGGCTCCCGGCGCTGGTTGCGTCCCTGATTTTCCAGGGTTGTAGAGGTTGAATGTAGGTGATGGTACGTTGTTGTAGGTCAATGTTGAAACCCAGAAGGTGAAAATCGTCCACTGGCTCAAGTTCCACTGGGTCACCAAAGAAGTTGTGATGGATAAGGGTTTGAATGGCGGGGTGTTGGAGGAAGTGTTCGTTGTGGACGATGAACCGGTTGTCAACATATCGGTAGTATGCAAAGTGTAAGTCGGTGTGTTGGAGGAGGTTGTTGTGGATCTGGTGCCAGGAGTGTTCGATGAGAGTGATGGCTACGTTGCAAAGGGCAGGAGAGAGTTGGGATCCAATCCCAGCTCCTCGGACTTGCTTGTAAGTGTTGTTGCATGCCCGGAAAATGCAGGTGTCGAGTGCATAGGCGACAATGGTGGTGATGTCGGAGGTCTGGATGGTGCGTTGTGTGGGGTGTTTTTGGTGATGCCGGCCGATGTGGAAATGGTGGAATGGGTGGCCGGTTGCGTGGACGTCAATGGTGCGGGTGTGTGTGGATTGTTGTGCTTGCCAGTGTTGAATCATGGAGTGGACCGCGTCGATGAGGCGGTGCTGGGGAACCGAGTTGAAGAAGCCGACCAGATCATCGTTGGTGGCATATAGTGAGATGTCTGCGGGGGTTTGGGTGAGATAGCAGTGGAAATGGCGCCAGAGTTGCGGGATGGAAAGTTGGCCTGGATGTTGTGGATGTTGAAAACCTTGCGGGAGCCCCATTTGTATCGGGTGCGTAGGATGGAGGGCACAGTGGCTTTGAGGTGGTCGTGGATGTTGGCGGCTGTCAGGTATGGAAGTGGTGCAAAAAGTTCGGGAGATTGCCATGTGTTAAGGGCTCCGGTAAAGTATTGGCGAGGGCAGAAAACACGGAGCTGTTGTAGTTCGTGATCAGCATGGTGGAGTACGGTGTGTGGGCCGAGATATTCCTGAAGCTGTCGAAGTAAGCGAGCAGTGAATCTGGGGTGTTGTTTTAAATGGGTGTTGTGAAGGCGCCATTGGTGCTCGAGGAAAGGTTGCAAATGTTGCGTGAGGGTTGGTGGAAGTCCCTGGAGCTTAAGCCATTTTGTATAAGCCGTTTGAAATGCAAGGAAGTAACGCGCCTTGCTGGGATAGTAGGTGCTGTTCATGTTGGCGCTGAGAAAGATGTTGAGGTGTGGTGGGAGATGGAGCTGGTCGAGTGTGAGAATGTAGTGGTCGTTGGTGGTCGCTGTGTCTGGATCTTGGAGGAGGCTTCGAAGGTGGGGGCAGGCGCAAGGTAGCTCTGCTGGATCTGGTGGCGATTGCAGAGTTTCTTCCCATGTGCGGTGGTTGTGGAGTTGGGATCGAAGGGTCTTGTGGGCTGCTTCCCGTAGGCGGTGAGATGGGAGGTGGAGAGGAATGGCCAAATGCTTGTGCTGCTGGATGGTGGTACGGAGCCACTGTTGGCAATGTTTGGTGAAGTCTTGGTGTGCCAGGAAAGGCACAGTGAGAGGGATGTTGGGCTTGGGTGGTGTAAGATTGCGGAAAATCAGGGCTTTGTTGATGATGTGGAGTGCCCTGCTGTGGCCTGGTCCTTCCAGATTGGCGGCCATGCGCCTGATGGCGTAGACTTCTAGGTCTGTGTGACGACCGCTGCGCAGTTGTTTGGCTGCTTCAAAGGAGGCTGCCGTGTGTTTGGTAAGGTCGCGGAATAGCGTGAGAGCATGGTGTTTTGTGGAAGTGTAAAGGTGTGGTTCTTTGAGTGTCTGTTGGCGGAGGCGGAGTCGTCGAAAAAGGCGTTTGTGAGTGGCCAGTCCGGAGTAAAAATGGGCTCGATGCTTGGTGAATTGCCACCCTTGGGCTTTGAGCTTGAGATGGTGGGAGATGAAGGGCCAGTTGAGTGTGGGCATCCAGTTGGCAATGTGGTGATGTTCTTGGATCCAGGCCTGATCATAGGTGTCATGGGATGTGAGCTGGATGGTGGTGTAGTGGTGGATGTTGTTGTGAGAGTGCCAATATCGTAGGGAGAGTTCTGCTGATACAGGGATGTTGTTTTGGAGTTGCTTGAGTTTGGCTCTGCGATTGTGTTCTCTGTGGGGAATGCCAATGGCCGTGGAGCCGATGTAAAAGTGGCAATGTTGGTGGTAACAGCGAAGTGGTGGGGTGGGGTTGAAGTAGAGCTTGATGTAGACTGAGTTGTGGGAGAGAAAGTTGCGGTAGTGGTAGGTGTGTGGAAGAATGTGAAGCTGGCGGAAGCGGTTGCGCCACTGTTGGGATCGGTGGGCGGTTGACGGATATGAGAAGAGGAGGGTGAGGTGGATGAGGCCTGTCGTGAAGATGGCCTCTGCTCGTTCAATGTATTGGGTGTGGTGAATCAAAGTTGACAAGGCGCGGTGAAGGTGGAAAAGATGTTGCATGGTGATGTGGCTGGGCTGCTGCTGGCTGAGAAAGCATAGTCAGCAGCCAATGGCTGCACCGACGCTGACGAGGTGTTGGAGACTGCGGATGGGGAGTCGGTTAACACGGCCAAGAGGAAGGCCATAGCGAGTGGCAGCTTCCTTCAGTTGTTGTGTGGTGACCTTGCTGGTTTGGAGAAGGCGTAGAATTTCATTGGCCGACTCCTGGACTGCGGGGTCAAAAGTAGTGACCCATTGCTGGATGTCAGTGGTGGTCCAGGTTTCAGGGACGTCATCTTTGAGGGAAGGGTGCGGGGGCTGCAGGACGTCTGTCAGGACAGGTGGTTTGTGTGCTGGCGGTGGGGTGGTTGTTGGTGGATGTGACGCATCGGCGGTGTTGGAGGGTTGAGTGGTGCCTTTCGTGGGGGTGAATGGAACGCCCAAGTTGTGGAGCTTCTGTTTTGCGCGGGCAAGCTCATCGGTGGCGGATTTGAGTGCCCGTAGGGCTGTGCCTTCCGCTGGGGCTGGTGAGTGTGATTGGAGTTGTTGGATGAGGAGGTTGATCAATGGGGCGTGGAAGGCACGTGCCTGCGTTGTCTTGCTGGGGATGTCATTGCCTTGTGAGGTGTGGAGGGTCTCAGCTATGGCGTCCAGGTCAAGGCGCTTTTCGCGGATCTCAGTTGATCAGACTGTGCATCCGCCGACAAGCATAGCTTTGTTAGCCAGCGTTTGCTTGTCGGCCGCTGGCCCCCTGCCTCGTTGAGTGGTTGTAGTGAAAAACAGTGGCGTTGAACCCTTTGGTACAGGGGGTGACACACTCTGACATTTGTTTTCAGTTAGACTCAATTGCCACGATGGGAAGGAAGGTGAGGGAACGGAAAGGCGCATGAATCCGCGAAAACCGTATTGTTGAACAATGTTTGCAGCTGCGCTCCAAAACGATCTGACACTCAAAGTCGGTTGCAAAGCGGCGCAAGGCGGTGGTGGGTTTGTGGGGCGTATCATGAAGGACCATGAATCAAAAAGTGGAAAAGTGGAGTAACAGCTTGTGAAAAAAAACGAGCAGGTACACGGAAGTGATCAGCTTCCGCTTCCTAGGATCTTGCAAAGAGCTTCGTTGGGCAGAGCTTTGCAAGTCCTCTCTGCCCCCCTGCTGGTGTGGAACGTGGAGGTGATGGGAAACCCTTAGAAACAGGGTGTGACACACACAACAAGCCGAACTCGGCGCGAATGCGAAGCAGTGGAAAAACGGACCTTTTCTTCAAAAACCGCCTGCACGCTTGCAGGTCGTGCCCTTTTTTGGGCGTAAAGTTGGACCAGTGCTTCTGCCGCAGCTGTGGCGTTGTGGGGTGGAAAAGTGTATGTATAAATGGCGTGGAGTCTGGAAGCTAAGCCGGAAAGAGCCAAGCGCTGGCTACCGGCGCTGGTGTGATCCCTGATTTTCCAGGGTTGGGTGGGTTGCATGTAGGTGATGGTTCGTT
The DNA here is from genome assembly GCA_963970005.1 of Durusdinium trenchii. Taxonomy (NCBI): domain Eukaryota; class Dinophyceae; order Suessiales; family Symbiodiniaceae; genus Durusdinium; species Durusdinium trenchii. The sequence continues at coordinate 282,547 of CAXAMN010008891.1, forward strand.
GTTGGAGATCGATGTGGAAGCCCAAAAGGCGAAAGTCGTCCACAGTTTCCAATTCGACGGGATCGCCGAAAAAGTTGTTGTGGATGAGGGTCTGTATTGGTGGATGTGAAAGCAAGTGTTCATTGTGGACAATGAAACGGTTGTCGACATACCGATAGTATGTGAAGTGGAGGGCGGTATGTTGGAGAAGGTTGTTGTGGAGCTGGTGCCATGAATGTTCAATGAGTGTGATGGCGACGTTGCAAAGGGCAGGTGAGAGCTGGGAGCCAATCCCAGCCCCCCGAATTTGCTTGTAAGTGTTGTTGCATGCCCGGAAAATGCAGGTGTCGAGTGCGTAAGCCACAATTGTCGTGATGTCAGCTGTGTGGATGGTGCGCTGTGGGATGGCGAATGTGGTGCTGGCCAATGTGGGAGTGGTGGAAAGGATTGCCAGTGGCTTTGGTGTCGACTGTAAGTGTGTGGGTGTTGTTCTGGCGCTGCCGTTGCTGAATGAGAGAGTGAACGGCATCAATCAGGCGGTGCTGGGGAACGGAGTTGAAGAAACCGACGAGATCGTCGTTGGTGGCATGTAAGGGGATGTGAGGAGGTGTGTGGGTGAGGTAGCAGTGGAAAGGGGACCAAAGCTGTGGAATGGACAGTTGACCTGGATGTTGGGGGAGGAGGTGTTGCAGTATAATGTCGAGTGCTCTGCTGGTGATGCGGAGGAGATTGCCGCTCAGGGACTGGAAGTACGATATGATGGTGCGGCCTTTGCGCCAATGCTTCTTCTCTTTGAGGTGGACGATGCCGTATGGGATCGTGAAATCCTTTCGGAAGCCCCATTTGTAGCGTGTGCGGAGGCTGGAGGGGACGGTGTTTAAAAGGTATTCGTGGATGTTCGAAGGGTGGAGTGTTGGCATGGGTGCAAAGAGTTCAGGTGACTGCCAGGTGGAGCGCCCCGGTGAAGTATTGGCGGGGGCAGAAAATGCGCAGCTGTTGTAGTTCATGGTCGGCATGGTGGAGAACAACTTGATCACCCAGGAATTCCTGGAGTTGCCGTAGAAGGCGAGCTGTGAAACGGGGTTGCTGTTTCAAATGGGTGGTGTGGAGCTTCCACTGGTGCTGGAGGAAGGGCTCCAAGTGCTGTGTAAGAGAGGTGGGGAGGCCTTGTATTCGTAACCATTTGGCGAAAGCAGTCTGAAACGAAAGGAAGTATGTGGCCTTGCTGGAGTAAAAAGTGCTGTTCATATTGGCGGCCAGGAAGATGCGGAGATGCGGTGGCAATGTGAGTTGTTCAAGGGTGAGGATGTAATGGTCGTCGACTGTGGGTGTGGTTGGGTCGAGAAGAATGGTTTTGAGGTGGGCGCATGCGCATGGCAAGTCACTGGAATCCGGAGGGATGTGCAACGTACCCTCCCAGGTTCGGTGATTGTGGAGGTGGGCCCTGAGGGTCTTATGGGCTGCTTCCCGCAAGCGATGAGTGGGTAAGTGGAGCGGGATGGCCAGAAATGGGATGGTGAGTGGGATGTTGGGTTTGGGAGGAGTCAGGTTGCGGTATTTGAGCGCCTGGTTGATGATGTGCAGTGCTCTGCTGCGGCCGGGTTCCTCTAAGTTGGAGGCCATACGTCGAATGGCATAGGGTGGTCGGTGGTTGCTTGTGAGGCAGGGCTGTAGGCAGAGGTGTGGTTGATGGATGATGGTGCCACGGTGATGGCTGAGTACCGATTGTAGCACTGTGGGCGCGGAACAGTGCGATGGCCACTGTGGATATGGCCAAGGATACTGCATGTGGATGGCAGTTGGGAGGTCAATCCAACAGGTTGGAGGCTGCAGGAAATGGCGCCGGCGCGGCACAGCAGCTGAGGGAAATAGGTGAAAAGTTGGAAATACTGAAAGATTCCTGAGCTCTGGTGGATCTGCAGTGAGAAAAGGTAAGGTGAACTCATGGTGTGAAATGCAATGCGAAGTGGCATAAAACATGTGGAAGCTGATCAAATGGCTGCGGGTTAAAAAGTTGGGAAAAGCAGTAAACAACGTCGTGGCAATGCAAGATCAAATGAGTCTGGTAATCATAAAAGGGAATCCATCGTTTATAGCCCGGCGGCTCGAAAATCTGCAAATTCAGTGATAGAAATGAACGAGTGGGAAAACAGTTATAAAATTGAAGGACCAGTGAAATCCGGAATGGTTTCTGCGCCTCCTTTCGGAGGGTCACACCCAGCACCCAAGTGGGAAGACTGAGCGGCTCACACTCTGACATTTGTTTTCAGTTAGACTCAGTTGCCACGATGGGAAGGAAGGTGAGGGAACGGAAAGGCGCATGAATCCGCGAAAACCGTATTGTTGAACAATGTTTGCAGCTGCGTTCCAAAACGATCTGACACTCAAAGTCGGTTGCAAAGCGGCGCAAGGCGGTGGTGGGTTTGTGGGACGTATCATGAAGGACCATGAATCAAAAAGTGGAAAAGTGGAGTAACAGCTTGTGAAAAACAAACGAGCAGGTACACGGAAGTGATCAGCTTCCGCTTCCTAGGATCTTGCAAAGAGCTTCGTTGGGCAGAGCTTTGGAAGTCCTCTCTGGCCCCCTGCTGGTGTGGAACGTGGAGGTGATGGGAAACCCTTAGAAACAGGGTGTGACACACACACACACACGTTTGCTTGTCGGCCGCTGGCCCCCTCCCTCGTTGAGTGGTTGTACTGAAAAACAGTGGCATTGAACCCTTTGGTACAGGGGGTGGCACACACACACAGCCTGCAGATCATTGTTCGCATGGAAGAAGCCGGCGCCTCAATGTGGTCTTGGTAAGGGCCTGGAACTGGTCACGCAACAAAGCTACATCAGCCTAAAGATGTCTAATCTAATTGGCACTGGCCCTAACAGGCCGAAATGGCCGAAGGCTGGCCGCCAACTTGTTGCGACGCGGCGTCGTGACCCTCTCTACAATGTCCTCATGGTGATGTGGACGTCCCGGAAAAGCCATGACATCCGAATACCAAAGAGGGGGTCCCCTGTTTGTTGCAGAGAGGGCGCCCACATCAGCTTACTGGCACAAGTTTTGTCCTCTTACCCCTGCCTTTCGACGAACTCCACGATGGCTTTGAAGGCCTCGAAAAAACATAAATAGCAAATCATTTGATCACCTACAGTATTTGATTATATTCGATCCATGTCCAATCAGCACTTCAAGAATCGCTTGAAAAAACACAATTCTCTGAAGAAAGGCCTCCTCTGCTGTGGCATCCACAGAAACCTCCAAGCACCTGGTCACTGGCGACCGGAGGACATGACGAACAGAAACCGGAGGACATGACGATCCTCCGCCTTCCGTGGCGACGCGGTCTCGCCTGCTCACGGCGCCGGGACCATGCAAGACCTGCCGCGAGGGACCCGTGCACGCGGCGTGAACGCCGAGGTGGGATTGTCCGACAAAATACGGAAGGCGCTGCAACAAAAATGTCTTTTTTCCCCAAACAGTTTACTGTTGGGGTTCTATCTTAGAAAGAAAAGAGCTGGCCACACTCACTGGCTGCGCCCCTGAACTCTGTGGCTGGGCTCTGTGGCTGGGCCTTGTCCTCCTCTTGTCCTCCTCTTGGCCGCAACCCTGAACTCTGTGTCCAGGCCTTGTCCTCCTCTTGTCCTCCTCTCGGCCGCGCCCCTCAACTCTGTCAACTCTGTGGCTGGGCTGCGTGGCTGGGCCTTGTCCTCCCCTTGTCCTCCTCTTGGCCGCGCCCCTTGTCCTCCTCTTGGCCGCGCCCTGTCAACTCTGTGGCTGGGCTCTGTGTCCAGGCCTTGTCCTCCTCTTGTCCTCCTCTTGGCCGCGGCGCCGCGCCCCTGTCGGCTGTGGCTGGGTTCTGTAGCTGGGCCTTGTCCTCCTCTTGTCCTTCTCTTGTTCCTCTTGGCCGCGCCCCTGAACTCTGTCAACTCTGTGGCCGGGCTCCGTGGCTGGGCCTTGTCCTGCTCTTGTTCTCCTGTTGTCCTTCTCTTGGCCGCGCCTTGTCCTCCTCTTGTCCTCCTCTTGGCCGCGCCCCTGAACTCTGCCAACTCGGGCTCTGTGGCTGGGCCCCCTGAACTCTGTCTGGGCCTTGTCCGCGCCACCTGAACCCCGTCAACTCTGTGGCTGGCCTCGTCCTCCTCTTGGCCGCGCCCCTGAACTCTGTCAAATCTGTGTGGCTGGGTCCTCCTCTTGGTCGCGCCCTGAACTCTGTCAACTCTGTGGCTTGGCTCTGTGGCTGGGCCTTGTCCTCCTCTCTGTGGCTGGGCTCTGTGTCCTCCTCTTGTCCTCCTCTTGGCCGTCAACTCTGTGGCTGGGCTCTGTGGCTGGGCCTTGTCCTCCTCTTGTCCTCCTCTTGGCCGCAACCCTGAACTCTGTGTCCAGGCCTTGTCCTCCTCTTGTCCTCCTCTCGGCCGCGCCCCTCAACTCTGTCAACTCTGTGGCTGGGCTGCGTGGCTGGGCTCTGTGTCCAGGCCCTGTCCTCCTCTTGTCCTCCTCTTGGCCGCGCCCCTGAACTCTGTCAACTCTGTGGCTGGGCTGTGTGGCAGGGCTCTGTGGCGCGCGCGTTCTGACATACGCTCCACATAGCGCGCTCTACAGAGTGAAAGACAGAGAAAGAGAAACTTAAAGAGAAAGAAAGACAGAGAGAGAGAGAGAGAGAAAAAGAGAAATAGAGAGAGAGAGAGAGACAGATCTGGACGGCGCGATCGGGCGCGCTCTGACATACGCTCCAGAAAGGCAGAGCGCGCCTTGCAGAGAGAAAGACAGAGAAAGAGAAGCTTGAAGAGAAAGAGAGAGAGAGAGAGAGAGAGAGAGAGAGAGAGAGAGAGGGAGAAAGACAGCAGGGCGAGCGCGCGCTCGTGTGCTATGGACGGCTTACTGGGCTCTTGTCCTCCTCTTGTCCTCTGTGCTGGGCTCTGTGGCTGGGCCTTGTCCTCTTGTCCTTGTCTTGGCCGCCCCTGAACTCTGTGGCTGGGCTCTGTGGCCCGGCTCTGTGTCCGGGTCTTGTCCTCCTCTTGTCCTTGTCTTGGCCGCGCCCCTGAACTCTGTGGCTGGTCTCTGTGGCCCGGCTTACTGGAGAGGAGTGTGGCCGAACAAATAGCGATGTCAATGCTGACAAAAATTCATTGATGAAGCAGTTTGCTTTTGGGGTGAAAGTAGGGCGTACCAAGAAATCAATTTTTGATTAATATTAGTCTAAACGAATCGTTTTGAAGCTGTTTGGGGTCTATGCTTGTATAATTGTTGTGTTTCTTTTCATATATACTATCATATACTGTAACATATAGCTTGGAGTTGGGGCAACTTCCCAAAAGTACACATCCAAAGCCTGTAAGCCATTTTGAACCACTGGAGATCTATAAATGCTGGAGACCCGCTGGATGGCGTTTGCACGAGGTTGTGACCGGTGCAGCTTTCGCTTTGACTGTCCTTTCAGCCCTTTTCGGTCGTGTAACAGTGTCGGAGGGCTCCAGTGTTGGCACATACATGAAAGGTGGACGCCGAGAAACTGACAAATGCAAGAGACTTACGGATCGTCATCCTCCAGTTGATAGAACATCAGTCCCAAGTTCGAGGCCTTCTTGCAGGCCTCTTTGTGCTTTTGTGTTTTTTCCGAACTGCTCCAACTTTAAAAAGTGTCGGATTTGGGTGTTTTTGTTTGATCGCTGATCGCTTTGAAGAAGACACACTGGCAGTCTTTTTCAACACTGAATCAACCCTTGGATGTTCACGTCATCTCTGAGCGAAGTCTCACATCATCTCACATCGAAAACACCAACGATGCCCAGTTTGGGTGAGGCCTCTTTGATGCGGTCGCTTCCCTTGGAACGAAAGAGGGGAGGTCTCGAGAGACCGAGACCAAAGATGAAAAGGGAACACACCCGAGAGACCGACTGCTGTGGTTTTTGCTTTGGGTCTGTCAACAAGTGAACACCTGGGCTTGGATGAAAAGCTCTAAAATGATTTGTAGATTTTTGGAGAATGACTTGAGGTCCAAGCAAAACAACGTGCTAAGAAGGTCGATTCGGGCACAGACTGATGTGGACCCCAAAGCAGCCTCCAACCTACTACAGTAGCAATGGCCTCCAACCTAATAGCGATGGCCATGATGGCCTCCAACCTATCCCAAAAACCCATTCAGAAAAAATGAGTGATCGCTCCCCCTGGAAGGAGTTGCCTTTTCTGGCATCTTGCTACACAGCTAATTCCTATATTCACCTCCAGCGAAGCAAACTCTGGAATCTGGAATTTGAGTTGTTAACGTCGGATTCTTCCAGTTGATACAGTCGTCCCAAAAAGACAACCTCTTCCAAAAAACACAGCTTTTTGCAACGGCATCAAACAAAATAGCAAAAGGAGCACCCTTTAGACATGTTCTGAAGGTTTTCTGAGATTACGTCGAAATCCGACACCCCTTTCTCTCTCTCTCTCTCGCTCTGTGTATATACGTAGTTGGAGACCTCAAGAGAAAAGAGCCATCCATCTGTCCTGAGGCTCCAGCTGCTCCGAATGTTACAACTCGCCGCGGCATGAGCATCTCATCCTCTTCCATAGGCGGCTCAGGTGATCATCTTCGAGGTGACTACCGCTTGTGTGAAGGGGTGTTTTTAGAGCTTCGAATGGAGCATCGCATTTTAAGCTGAACAATCATCCTTAAAAGAAAACATACATATTAGTACATAGTATGTATATAATTAAGTCTTTTTCCAGAAGAAAGAACCTGCTTCAATTGTCGACAGTGGACAATGGTAACATCTGTAACTACCTGGCTGCATGGACAGTGGGGGAAAAGAAAGACCAACCACCGACCACTTTTTTTGCGACATGTTGCTCAGAAATTCTTTGTCCAAGGCAGTGCTCAAACTGCTCCAACAGTGGAATGCACAAGTTCTGCAACTTTTGCAGAGGTTCCCAGGTTCTCCACGTCCGTCTCTGTCAGAAACCTCCAGACTTTGTTAATTTCACCCGCCGTCTCCTGGCTCAGGCACTCTGCATCCTTCGACAAGTCGGCAACCCAGCCCTGCCTGCGGTCACATCGGAAGGAGCGGATTTTTGTTTGTGTAAGCCATCGATAGCCTTAGTAAACTTACCCTTCTCCATTATAACGCAGTTTTGTTGGGTCACAGTGTGGGTGAAACCGTGTGAAACCACAACCTGAATGAATGAGTGCACCCTTCACCCCAAGGACTCCAGAAGAGTTGGCCTTCAAATCACTCCGAAGTGAACTTTAGCGAACCAAGGCATTCCATAGGTCCCTACTACCTACCGTTTAGTGACAATTCCGCACGCAAGCCCTGACTGATCTCGCGTTCGAGCAATATGATTACCATGCCCTAGCCTTATGTTGTGGTGGCTAAGCTTCCATTGACATCATTGATACAACGATAAGGAAATCAATCGGAAAAACAATTGAACATGAAACCGTTGCACAAACAAGGAAAACCAAAGAACAAATCAGAAGACAAGGAGGATATACAAGGACCAAACAAACAATACAAGCAAACACAACAAACAAGTACGCATAATATCGCATAATCATGAACAAGAGACTCACAGGAATAACAAAGGGGTTGCGGACTTTTAGCGGTATATATATATACACATATTTTTTAAAGTGTAATATTTTTAAAAAGGCTTCAGTCTTCTGTAGTTCTAAAGAGTTTCTAATTATTTCTAATTGATTTTCAATTAGTCTTATTTAATTGTTTTAGTGTTTCTTTTTTTCGGGGGGGGCTTCAGGCTTTTGGAATGTTCATGTGATTTTGGTTAGTTCTAATTGATTTTCAGCTAGTTTTGATTATATAATTGTGTTAGTTGGATACTTTTTATGGCTTTAGTCTTCTGTTCTTCTATTTTTTAAAGTGTTTTTCAATTTGTAAATTCGTTGACATTTTCTGTGAAGTTCCTTCTTACAAAGTCCCTTCACATGTCCTTTCAAATTCTTTTCCAACTTCCCTTCCAAATGTCTTGCATATGTCCTCTAATATTTCTTTTGATTGTCCTTCAACATTTCCTTCAACATGTTGTTGTATTTGGCCTTTTCATGGTTCTTCTAAATTTCCTGCTATTTTCTTAAACTGACCTTATAAATATCCTGTGCATTGCTTTTGAATTAGCTTTTACATTTCTTTTTAAAAACTCCTTTGCAATGTCCTTTTAAATGTCCTTTTCAAAGGCTGCGCGTGTTTCATAACATGTGGACACTTGAGTGAGGTCTAGATAGCTATACCCGAAACTATTTCTAGGCTTAAAACTTAAAGGCTGCAAACTAGTAACAACAACAGCAGTCTGCTGACCGGTTCATAACCTTGGCACAGTTGGTTGGTTTGTGGTAGTGTAACTTGGCGCGACCAAAAAACAGATGTCACGGAGCTTCCCCAATGAATCTTCCTTTGATAACTGCAATGGTCTCTGCACTGGGTCGCTGGGTATCTGGGCAAAGTTTTGCAACTGCCTTCCTTTCTTCCTGCCTTCCTTCCTTCCTCCCTGCCTTCCTTCCTCCCGCCTGCTAAGCCTCAACAAAAAACGTATCCCACTAAAAAACAACAATGTAACATATCCCACTAAAATATAGCCCCCAGAACAAACAGACTCAGCTCAAGATGCTTGTTCTGAACCTGCAAGGACGCCTTTTGCAAACGACAATCTAGACGAATCCCAGCCAAACAACTCTAGACGCCTGGGGGCCAGTTTCTTTTTTCAAACGTTCCAAGGCAACGGTTTGAGAACAATTGCAAAGCTTGAAAAATATCAAAGTCATTGGGAACACACGGACGAAGAACAATTTAGCAACACATCGGAAAGCAATTGCGACAAAACACACACACACACAATAGGAAACCCATTCTGGTCCTTTCGTAGTGGGGAAGGGGCTTCATCGCTCTCCCATCACCCCCGGACTTGATCAGGCAAATGCTGGAGAACTCTGAGCACATTTACCGAATTTAGCTGTTGATGTAGAGTTGCAGCTGGACTGTAGATGTTGTAGCTGGTTCTTATCTCCTTTCCTTGGCTCTCCAAGTCTTGTGTTGTTCATTTCAGCATATTTTAGCTACTTGTGTGTCGTTTGCTGTTGCTTCTTGACTTATGTTTTCCGACCTTTTTCCTATTAGTGTTTCAATAAGTTGTCCTAGTTGTTTTCCTTTTTTGCTGTATACATTACAGTAACTATTTTTGCGCTCTATAGGATCTGGCTGAGAAAAAAGCGGACTCCGGTGCCGCAAACCCTGCGTGGCTCTACATTGACAGCTTCATTGGATCATATTGGATCAACATAAGACTAGCCCGTTCACTCGTGGGCTTACTTGCCTGTCAGGCTTGTACACAAGGAGCCTATGCTTTATCACATTCATATCAATGAATGACACCAGATCCTTCGCAATGATATCGACTCGGAACCTTTGTATTATAGGACAGGCTGAATGGCTAGAAAGGCGTGAGGCTCACTCAAATATTGAGGCAGGAGGAATGATAACCCTAGAGCTAGTGGGCAAAGCTATTTTGATTGAGTGCACACTTCAACAAACGCACAGCAGTCGTGCTGAACCAATTTTCGGGTCGCGATTTCACTGGCTTCAGCATTGGCCCCATTGGCTGGTAAAGGAGATGAGGATTCTTGCCCAATAAAAGACCCAATGGACTCCCGCAAGCTCAGTAAATGGACACCTGATGCTACCCTGCAGGCTACCATATGGAGATCAATTGGAGCATCAGGAGGACACCAACATCAGCAGAAGTCGGTGAAGTACGTTGAGTCTGTTTGGAGGGACGACAAATTATGTGAATATAGACGACGCACAATTTGAACTTGCCCGAAATAGACAGGTAGTGAATAAGACCAACGTGAACTGAAGAATATATTCAATGTATTCAATGTATATAGCGGTGATCATTCGATCATACATAGTCTCTTCGGATCAAGTTCCATCCACAGCTCTCTGCAATCACCATCAATCAATTATACTTTCAGACTGACTAGTAGCCGCGAAAATCCAAAATTCATGTAGATAAGTGCGTTTCCCTAAACATCTAGGAACCAAATTGTTTCTAGGTTGGAGGCCATCACTGCTAGGGTGGAGGCCATCAACATCTAAGAACCAATGAATCGTGAAGGAGCGCTTCTTCTGGTGGAAGAGAACGAAGCTGCCCCCGGCGTGAAACATGAAGCGTGAGCTATCTTGCGTCCTACCTGGAAGCTAACTTAGCCTATGAGCTTTCCTCCTTACTTAATCAAGTAGGCGCCGACTTAATTAAGTGGGAGCGGGCAAACAAACAGCTAAAACCAATCTTCCTCTTCGGATTGCCACACGTGGCATCCCACGTGGCATCCCACCGCAACGGTCGCCTCTGACAGTCCACCTGCCGCAATCGGGCACCTACAATGCCCAGCGGATCCTGGCGGTCGAACGCAAAGCCGAACCGCGTCCACGTCCGGGCCCGGTGGATCTTATGGCCTCAACCCGGGCCTCCGAGTTCACTCGGGTTCTGACCTCAACCCGACGTCCTTGCTCCTAGTAGCGATGCCAGGAGCCCCTAGTAGTAGCGTCCTTGTTCCTAGTAGGATCTTTTTGTCGGATGTGTTTTTCTTGTGGGTTGCTCCAACAGCTCCAACACGTTGGATGTCTGCATGGTTGGATGTCTTGCGATGGATGTCCAACACGTTGCGGAAAAGCGCCGGAAAACAAAAAGGTGGGGCTTCCCAGTGGGTTGCCTCTTTTTGGCCTTGAAAGATGAAGGAGTGGAAAAATAATGTCTTTTCCGCTCTTGGAAAACCGGTCCATTGCCACAATAGCAAAATATATAACCACTGGGAAATGAAGAGGACATAGTGACACAGTTCGACAAGGTTGTCGTTTTTTGAAGTGAGCCTATCACTTTTCCAGGTTTCGGCCAACCCTTTTCTATTTTGTGACCGCTCTGTTACCACCGCCACTTTTGATTGGCTCTGCTACCACCTTTGCCGTTCTTGATTTTGGTGGTAACATCAAACATGAACAAAAAAAAGGAAAGGTTCCAAATCGGTTCCCCAGCGCCTTCTCAGCGGCACACGCCAAGGCCAAGGACACCGTGGAGTCTTCTGCTCCAGGCGTGGCCAAACTCGGCGGTGGCAGCTGGGAGCAGGAACAGTGAGACCCTTGAGACCCGTGGGAGCTGCACGGGAGATCTCACCACTACAAACTGAGGGTCTCAGGGTCCCGGTATGGGTGTCTTTTTCATTGCAAGACGCGATCTGGTAATGTGGTATGACTCATTCCACCCCATTGGTTGGACTTGCCTAGCGTTCCCATCTTCATGGACTGATTGTGATGTGTTCCAAAGCAGGGGACTTGAAGGAAAGCAGGGTGTCACTGCGAGTTTCATGGCGTTTCACAACCCAATTGGACATTTCACAGGACTCATCAACACGCCTCTGTTCCAAACCTGTCACATGGTTTGAGTGCTGGGTCAATCAGCAATGTGATGAGTGCTCCATTAGGCACACCCGGCGCACCCTTGTTTTCGCTCCAACATGTTCCAATATTATTGAGCAACTACCTAAACTCCTGCTGCCCTTCTTCGGTTTTACTGTCGGATGGTCCGTCTATGGTGGATGGTCCGTCAAGTGAGGACTTGTTTTGGTACGGATTCAGGCTGATCAAAGGATCATCAGAAGCATTGCAAGACTGCCACGGGATAAAAGAATCATGGTTTCTCTTTTCAGAATCATATCCACAAACAGAACTCATCACCACAAATATGAATGGCGCAATCGCAACGCGAATGTCTAGCCTGCAAATTAAGGAGATCCCTCTGTTCCCTGCTGAGTTGCCCCAACTCCTTCAACAGCTTCTGGCTACTCACAAAGACGGCCCCAATTCGCATGGCCAGCTTCCGAGCACAGTCGGCAGCCTCGGTCGCCATAGGCAGGCACTTCAGGAATTCAGCGTGCAGCGTGAGGAAACGAACCAAGTCTTTCTGGTTCTTCATTGATGTGAGAAAAGAACTCATCGTGATCCATGGATTGGGTCACTTCTGGAGATGCTGCAACTGCATCATTCATGTGTACAAAGAGGCTGCAAAGGCTCGTACAGGAGAACCTGCGAACGAGCACAGCATGAAAAAGGATGAGCCACAGGCTCTGGTGACTGGCAACTAATCAGTCTTGTGCCAAATGTCATATGTATGTGTACACATGTTTGTCACCATCCTTTTGGTCACAGTATCATATCATAACATGTACAATGTTTGCTGTTCTGCACTGTCGAATTCTTATCCGCCGTAACTGCATAGTACCTCCATGGCCTCAATTGTCAGCTAAACATGTGGAACTGCTCACACCCATCTTTGCCATGCAAAACATACCACCTGGTCACCTCAAAAAAAGAAATATATCAACCACCGTATCTATGTGTCGAACTGTGGTCTATGATTTCCCTTCTTTTCGGAAGCCCTGCCCAAGCAAATCTGCTTTGGCTGTCAACACCTTCGGCTCCAGCGCCTTCGGCTCCGAAAATGGCCACCCTTGGAGGAGGCCTGACGCAAAAGGCACACCCTTCGACGTGATCAAAGCTGCCCTGAAAGAAGGCAAAAGCTTCGAGGAAAAGTGCCACAGCGAATCACCTCACATATCAATATACATACTGTAGTAATTATGCTGCCACAATGTATGCACAATGTATCCACAGACAAAAAAGCTTCCTGGTCCCTTGTATAAACAAGAGCATCTCATCTTCCTCACGAAACAGCTGGTGATCGGTTCTGGGCTTTCCCATTTCCCCTGGGAAGCCCGGCGAGGGTGCTTTTGAACGGGGTCGAAGGCAAACAGCTTTCTCCTCAGCTCTATCGGCATTCCGACCAGCAGTAGCAGCATAAAGATCAGGACTCCCTACGCATCACCAGGACCCGGGGTGGACACTAAATCGCCCCATCACACATCGACACCACATATCGCCACATATCGTTTCCTAGGATGTGTCCAAATTTTTCATTCTGAATACTCTCTCAGACTCTCCAAGAATGAGTGACTATATGTTGTACATCTCATGCTGTCGCCGACAGGCTTTTTTGAAACTTTTGTTCCTTTGCTGCAATGGTCAGCACTGACTGGGGCCTCCCTGTCTGGGGCCTAGGGGAACTCACAGAAACGACCGTCACATCAGTCAAACGACGGTGTCCGGACCCACATCACTCGAGGAGCTGCTCGTGGCGACGACACGTCGCCGTGTCGTCCCGGGGCGGTGACGAAGGTGTTTTGGTGTGATGGAATGGAGGGGAGCAACCGGTCACAAGGACGAAATGCGGTTCTACCTGCCAAACATCCTGAAACATCCACAAAACATCATACAACCAGTTGATATTCGGTGAATGGCTGTCACCTGCATAATCCTGCATATTCCATAATGCTACTTCATGATCAAGGTTTTGTTCGGGTGCGGGCCAGGCCCAGCAAATATCAAACATCCAAAACGAGCTGCCCGAAAGACCCGACCCTCCAGCAAACGCATTTGAGGTGCTTTGCTCTCGCATGTTCTGTTGCTCAAAGGGAACATGCGATTAACTTCATGGTGGTCTTTGATGTTGCTGGGCTGGCACGGCATGAACAAATCATGATGCCGACATGGGATATCAATGTTACCCTTTTTGCTGGTCAAACAGTTTAAGGTGTGAATCTTAACAATCAATATAAATTGTCTCAGTAGGGCTTAAACCATCTAGTTTGGAAGATTGGCTTCACTCAAGTTGGGTCTCTTGGTTTCCTCTTGACTTGTTCAATCCCGTTGACTCAACAGGGCTGGGATTCCCCACCATTTGGGCCAGGACCTCTGCAGCATTGGCCTCAGCATTCACCACCTCAAGCGCGGCCGAGACTTGCCCGACGCGGCTAGGTCGACTCCGCCAAACTGTGGCATGCACAGGACACGCAAACTGTAAGGAACCTACTTGCGATGGCCTCCAACCTACTTGCGATGGCCTCCAACCTACTTGTGATGGCCTCCAACCTACCAGCAATCGCCTCCAAGCTAGTAGCTTCATGCTACTAGTAGTAATGGCCTCCAACCTAATAGAGTCGAGTAAACATAGGACATCCAAGAAAAGAGGATTTCAATTCAGAAATACGAAACATTATGAAACCCTGTGACTGGTTCTCCCTTCTCAGCGGTGTTGTTGTTTAGCCTGCATTGAATCAGTTCTGGAATCCTGTAGATTTTGTGGGTGCAAAGAAGACACACGTACACGCTCGCACAATCCGCCTAGTACTAGAAATGAACTGGTCTACCAAGGGCATGCTCCCTCCTGCTAAGTTACTACAGTAACCTTTTACTTTCCCACACCCACACATGGACATAATTGATTGTGATATATATATATATATATTAGTAATTATGTAGTTATTTATATATGGGGGTTGTCCCAAATACCTTGCCAGAAAATCACTCGTTTTTGGATCACTTCTATCATTCTATCTGTTTCTATTACATATCACAAAATACTAAAACTGATCGTTTCGCGGTCAAACAAACACTCCGAGCTGAGCCACAAAGGTGCGATCCGCATAGTCCTCCAACCTCAGCATGCATGCTGCAGGGTGCACAGCATGTGATCGAGCCGTTGGAGGATGTCTACACATGTCTGCGTCTGCCCTCCAAAGATATCTATTTGAACGCTCCAAGAATCCAATAAATTTCTACACCAATCAAACATTCAACATCGTGTTCCATCTGAAACATGAAGTCATGCTCAATGCTTTCCACCGGAAATCTCCGCCCTCTCCTCCGGCTCTACTACCCTCCCCAAATACTGGAACACTTGTCTCTGGAAGCCTGCCAACTGAACCGCGCTGGGAACCACTGCGCGGTCCCCCCCTAAGCCGCTCAAGGACTCGACGCTAAGGCGTTGTGCGCAATGAAGAGCTTCAAGCGGGCGTCTAAAACCTCGACAAGAAGGGTGAACAGGGCAGGGCTAAGGGCATGGGGCATGTGCTCGCGACAAGCGACCAAAAAAGGGATCCGGCTTTTGAAAGAGGCCGCAGGGAAGGACTTGAGCATGAAGGCAATGTAGCTTAAAGTTCTTGTGGCATTGTTTGGTTCTTTGGGCGGTGGCGGGCATATGATCCCAATTCAAACTAGAGGTTTCACAAAAACTAAACTTGTTCCCAGATGCTAAACGCCCGATCGCATTGTAAATCTGAGAAATATAAAAATGTTCAAAAAGTTCAGGATCACCACCTTTGCCACCTGGTTGTCCCCCTGATTGCTTGTTTGTCCGCCACTCCTCATGGCATGTTTTGGCCTGGGTATTGAACGACCCAATTAAAACAAGGTGAGCCCGCGGACCCAAAAGCAAAAAGAAGCGTGCAACCCAGTAAAAATAAACAAACACACATTAGCAGGCCAAAACGAAGCATCAGCCCCCTCTAGGCTTCGTGGCAACCATGATATTTCAAGCATCGTGGCTCTGGTGCGCATCCGTCCACCCTGTCTGCCATATACACTCCCGTCCACCCCTTGGTCAGTTTTGAAAGCCCTCCAAAACGGTCATAAAACGATTGCAACATGGCTTCAAACAACCCTCTGGCATGCAACCATCCTGCCGTTTCTGCAATGACTTGGGCTGTCTTCGGCATAGATTGCACACATTCTGGACACCCAAGACCGTCATATAGGCCGCGCCAGACAGTTCCACTCGCGAATATCGTTCTTCCGCGAGGCATGGAGTAGCATTAGCCCCCCATGCTTCGTTCTACTTAGCATCCATCTCCTTCCACAGCCCCGTCCCTGCCCATCCACCCTCCCATCTCCATCCATAGCCCCGTCCACACCCATCTTCCGTCCACGAAAATGCTTGCCTCGTCTCGCTCTAACGACTAAACTAAACGAGAACCCAAGCATCGGAGATTCTTTTGGGAAAAGCACACACATGTGTGCTGCTGTGCCAGCGCTACAGTGCATCACACGCGATAAAATGCGTTCGGGTCATTCGTCGTCTAATGTTTAATTTTTTGGCGTAGATTTCCAGTGGCGTGCATCGTTGGCATGATCAGGGCGTCGATATGGCGGAGATATCCCAGGAGGAGAGGATTTGTCGTTTGTTTTTCTCGAACAAACCTTTGCGGGCTTCGATCTTGAGAATTTACACCGGCAAAGATGCTAGATAGAAATATCGTTGCAATAAGAAGAAAACAAAACGGTTCCCTTTTTAGTCGGGTTGGAGGTTGGATGTATTATATGCAAAAGTATACATCAAGTGGCTGTTTTCAATCTCTGCAGCTGGTCAATCCCCATTGCAACATGGCTTCTGACAACCGTTCCAGGAAGCATGGAGCAGCATCAGCCCCCTCCATGCTTTGTTCCAAGCATCAAATTTCAAGCATTGCGGTGCTGGCATGCAACAATCCTGCCGTTTCGGCCATGACTTGACTGTCCGGCGCATGCATTGTGCACATTTTGGACACGCAAGACCATCATATAAGCCCTGCAACACAGCTCCCCTCGCGTCAGAACGTGCTGCCGCGAAGCATGGAGCAGAACTACCCCCACCCATGCTTCGTTCTACTTGTGAACTGACCAGGAGCAGCCTGCAATGATGCTTGTGGTGCAACCATGTCCTCGTAACTAGCATATCAGCCGCGCAAGATCGCTCCACTCGCACAATGAAATTCTGCCGCGAAGCATGGAGCAGCATCGGCCCTCTCCATGCTTCGTTCCAATTAGCACCTTCCCTCCACAGCCCTGTCCACACCACACCCATGCACCAGAAGATGAACCCCTTTCTGCCAAATGCTCCGGTGATGTTTCATGTTTTTCAGCGGCGGCTTCCCTGAGTTTTCAACCCCGTCGTCCGACCCAATGGCCCGCCCCACGAGAAGATATGAACATCTACTAACAAAAAGGACCAAATACTGACCAAGACAAAGGATTGTTTTGATACCATATTTCAAGACAAGAGGATTGGAGAAATTGTTTCTTTGCAAATGCCCACAGAAGCTACTAGGGGCTCCTGGCATCACTACTAGGAGCGATCGGACGCTACGAACGGGGCTCCTGGCCGTACTACTAGGAGCAAGGATGCTACTAGGGCTCCTGGCCGTACTACTAGGAGCGATCGGACGTTACGAACGGGGCTCCTGGCCGTACTATACTGGGAGCGATCGGACGCTACGAGGGGTTTCGCAATTTGGAATTGTTTGCATGTGACTTCTTGAGCCCACACGCCGAAAACACCGTCGCCTTCTCGCTCCTTTCCCGCACGCCTCTGGTGTCGCTGCTGCTTCACCCTTGACGTCGCCCTTGAGGAGACTTTCTTGACGCCGTTGGATGTATTTTTCCGAGGCCTGGGGGTACAGTGCCGACATCGAACGAGTGCCGGACATGGACAACCGGCCGAAGAAGACCACCGGCCACCGTGCCGGACAGACTGGTTCCATCAGGTTTTCGTCCCAGTCGGAAGCTCTGCTGGGCTCGGGGTGAGACCTTTTTGGCAGCTTGGGGTGATTTCTTTCGCTGATTGAAGCTCATGTGTGGGCATCTGAAGTCACAGTCCATCAAACTTGAGAAGCACACCTGGAGTTGAAGCACGTGCGTGGGCACCTCGGTTGTTCTGTGTGAAGCAGAATCCAACAGAAACCTTCGACAGCTTCCCACACGTTGGTGAACAAAAATACGGGCCGTACACTTCTCTTCGAGCTCTTCCTCTTTGAAGAATGAATGAACTTAAGAACCCCTTGACATCATGGACATGGATTTCGGGAATCCCATTATGCTGTTGAGTCTGTTGAGAATACGGACTTTCCACATCTTTGGGCCGATGTAGTGTTGTAGCTGCAAACATAAGTTGTACCGCTTAAGCACTCTGTTTTCATCTGATTCCTATCCCTGAACATCACCAGTCTCAACTGTTCAAACAGTATTGTGTAGGCTCCAATTTATAGGACCGGGAACACCATGACTGGAGAAAGCACTCCAATCTGCCAGATCATGACATGGTACAGTATCTATATCGATAACAATCAACAATTTTGCCAAACCACACATGTCCAAGACAGTAAATTCAAAAACTCTATTTTCAGGTAATGAAGATTCATCAACTAACGAGCTGCAGCCAAAATGTTAGTTATGTGATGCATCCACAAGAAAAAACGAGCAAATGACCATGCTTCCGACAAAGCTCGTCAATGAATCCTAAATACACACAGTAAATCAGTTGATTTTTTTGCAAAAATCCAGGCAACATCCCATGCGTGTCATCTTGATTCTCCAATAAAGACATGTGCCTCCGGATGCCTCCGGTATCCATCATCCAATTTTCAGGTGCATGATGTCTTTGACATCCTGGTTTTGAACGCACACCCCAAAATACCAACAACTTCCAACATGTAACAACACCTCCACTATTGAAAAACAAATCAGAACTGTTTTGCGTAAATGAATTAAGGCTACTGGCCTTCAATCATTGAGGATTGAACTTCTGCGTTCAACTAGTTAACGAGTCAAATCTCCTTTGAGAAGGCAAGGCCGGAAACGAAGAGAGTACAATATAAGGCGCTCACGATTCTATAGTGGACAAAGAACATGGTAGATTTAGAGCTTCATGTTCATACTTGCGTGTCAATCAATTTGACATGCTTCATGCTTAGCTTGCGCTGCTGCTGTTTCACAGTTCTTGGCTTTAAGTGGCTTGCAGGAATGCAAGCTGAAGCTGTCACAATGCCTTCACAATGCGCGTATACAATGTCCTTATCGCACAGGCGTGTAGGTATATATATATACATATAGATATATGATATGATTCTGGTATATATATACATATATGCACACTACATTTATGCATTCTCAGCATTCAGCGGAGGGCCAAGCAACATGGTGCAAAAAGTCTGCATCCGCTCATCGGGCGGGCAAGACCACTTCGGGGGGTGGGGCTGCAAAGATGGGTGTGTTCCACTAGCGAGACTTTGACACGCCACTTTGGTATGTTGGAAAGCATAGGCTCCCCATATGGATTTTCAACATCAAGGCAACTCTAAACTCTAAACTGGCTCTTTGTGGGTTATTTTTTTTTTATATTCTGCTTGATTCTCACACGTGCTTCATGTGCTCTACATTTTCTTGTTCTTAGTGTGTGCAATTCTTTTTTGGAACCACATGCGCATTTTAATTGACAGAAGTCATGAGTTAAACGGAAACAAGGGCGGGCATGTCCGTCACAAGCTGTAAATTACAGCGATCTTACCAGCAACATCCCAAAACAGAGCAATGACCTCCAACCTAATAGCAATGGCCCCATCCTAAATGCGATGGCCTCCAACCTAAGAGTGATGGCCTCCAACCTAGAAGCAATGGCCAACCTAAGAGCGATGGCCTCCAACCCAAGGCGACATTCCATCTACTTCTACTATGAATCTATTATTCCGACGTTACGTCGAGTAATTTCCCGAGGAAACCCGAGGCAGCGACGATGGATTTCTCCTTGAGGTAAGTCGTCTGGCATGGATTCCTACAGATAGAAGTATTCACAGAAGAGCATGGAAACCACTCAACTGACCCACAAACCTTTGAGATCTCATGACTCTTCCATCCAGAAATGCAACTTTCCAAGTGATGTTCCAAGCCTCTCCAAGCCACAACTTATACATGCCGTGTATATATATATATATGTAGTGTTTTCTCTATATATGATACAACATCTTGGGCTATATGTGTCTTGACATAGAGCAGTCCTGACCAATTGCAAGCAAAATCGACCAATCCAATTGTTTAAGTCGCACATAGGCTTAAACTCCTCACCACACGGAAACGCGCCAAACCTTGGGAAACCATCCAATACAAAGCCTTGCATCTTGTGCTCAGCCTGTCGCGCCGGAAAAAGGGGGTGTGCCACGAAGAGCTCGAGTGAAGAACTGAGATCAAAGATCGACCCGGTATTGATCCCTTCACTCCTAAGAATGAATTTCAGAATGCATGGGTCGCAACCCTCTGGTTTGAAGGTGAATCTTCCCTGCTAGGACTCCTCATGCAAGATATCTATATATGATTAAATATGCAACCATAACGAGAAACAGTTTAATCCCTTCTGACCTGATCTTGTGTGAGGCAGCCAACCCACCTGTCCCACCCAGCGTGCGACATGTCATTGGAACTTGGTGGTCGTCCAGGACTATATAATGGGCTTGGTAAGGTTCAATCCACACGATGACACCATGCAAACGGATCGGGTGTGGCCTCCACCTAATAGCGATGGCCTCCAACCTAGTAGCAATGGCCTCCACCTAATAGCGTCCTTTAAAAAACTAACTACCCCTACACATAAGAGAGTCTACACCTACACCACCTTGAGCCTTTGGACATCTTTGAGGTCTTCCCATAGATTGGGTCAGCACCATTCAACCTCCCACCTCCCACTCCCACCAGGATCACATGACGTGGGACGTGTCAGCAGTCTCATCGCACAGCAAGATGGCCTGCTTGATCAACTCCAAGACCAGCTTGGCCACCTGGAGAATGCAAACTCTTGATTGACAACCTCCCCAAACATGAATTGCAAGACCTCTCCATGTTTTGGAGGTTTTATTCATCAAGAGTCTACATTAAAAGAGCGGCTTCCCCTGCATATCTTATCAAGGAATATTAATGACTATTAACGGGGTGTCGCAACTGGACCCACTCTCAGCCGACGACTCGACTCAGAACACCTGGACCCGCACCCTGACCCGATCGATCTCGGAAAGATCCAGTCTGTTGTTCTGGAAGAAACAACACCTTTTTTGTACTAGTAGTGAGAAACTGCTGCACCATTTCATTTTACATCGGGTCCGTTTAAGAGAGGCTAAACCACTACATTACAGAGTTGTAGAAACACAATGGCTTTTGCGACCTCCTTCGAACCACACTTCCTATAAATTGAACGGGGGTTCCAAAGTCCCAGATGCCTGACAAAATCAAATCAACACCAGCAAAGGACAATAAATTTTTGGCCGATGATGATGGGATGTTGATGAATGTTGGGTTACTCTGAAATATGCCTCCTCCTCCTGGCTGGAACAGGGACAACCTGAACACATTTCCCACCAACTTAGGCTGTAAACAAGCACCCTGGTGTTTCCACGTGTTTTTCTCTTCTTCAACAATGGCAAACTGCTTGTTGTGGCCTCGTCGTCCGCAGCGGAGCTGAGATTCTTCGTGTCAACCTTGAAACCAATCAATTTCAGTTGACGATGAATCCACCGCAGAATAATCAGAATAGGTCTGTATGAGTCTGTATAGTTAGAAATTCATATGGTATTCTCAATCAACAACGTGTATGATATACAGGATATACCCTTCCTCCTATAATCATGGAAGTGGATTGCATGCCCCCTTTTTTGACCCCTTTTCATCCGGGACAACCACCTCTTCCCCATCCACCATTTGGATTGACGGTATTGTGATGTATTGTGTTCCGGACCCACCTTAGGAGTCTAAAATTTCAATATGTGTCAAACTAAAATTTGGAGTTGGAGTTCCGCTTCAACCGTCTGTCTTCCCCAAGCTGGTTGCATGGTGGTTGATCAGCATTCCTTTGCTGAAGCGCCATTCTTCGCCAAAACACCTTTACTTTCGCGAACTCCATGTTTAGCTTTCACGGGAGCACCTTGTTCTATCCATGTGCGAAAAAGACTCTACTATCCATGGTTCGCTCATCTACCTTGGTGACACAGCACAAAAATTACGCCAACATAGGCCCCAGATAGCACAAAAATGCACAAAAGACTGTGGGCAGCGCCCAAATATATTGTTCTCTTCATTCGACGTAGATGTGATCTGGCAGCGGCACCTTGCAGCACCGGCATCCTGCAGCCACACCCTGCAGCAGCACCAGCACCCAAGCTCCAAAGAGCACACGTCCATAGGCAGGCACCCTAGAGCGGCACTTTGCACTAGCACCCACTAGCGTCACCCACTGCCATAGACAGCAGCAGCACCCTGCAGTGGCACCAGCACCCAGGCTCCAAAGCGCACACAAACAACTCTTCTTATACCTATAGTTGTAGTAAGAACCGCGATGGCTTTCGGTATCTGGGGAAAAGGGGTTGCAAACACTTCACTGGAAACGTTACATAGGTAGCTGTTGTCATCCTGTTGTCATGCTCATGTCTTGCTAGGCCCTTCTCTGCTTAGCTCGGAGAACACTGGCATAGGCTACGGCACGCCTCTATATATTGTGGAATCAGTCCTTGGCTACGTGGGCAGGGGTCTACAAAACAATTCGCAAATGCTTTCACGGAACTTTCGCAAACAAATGCCCCGTCATTAGTGGGTTTCTGTCTACAGGGATTTTGCATGGTAAGTGTGAGCCATGCACTGTGCAAAACATATATATAACTGTGTGTGGGTCAAAGCTCCTCCCGAGTGAAGGATGTATATATATGTATACATCTGAGCGTCCGTTGTCTTTGGTATACTACGTCGAGGGAAACATTTTGATTAAATTGGGCGATAGTTCCAAGAAAACGACGCCCCCCCAAAAGAATGAGAATTGGCTCAACATGGTTTTGCCTTGAAGAATCAGAAACAAACAAAACTACAAGTGATATTGAACCATTTCAGAGCTAAACCATGTGTAGATCTACCCCTTGAAGCATCAGGACAAAGCATGAAAGGAAGCAACTGTCGAATATAAAGTAGAAATATCCCCTGCGAGGGCAGTTTGCCCCACCATAGAATCACATATCAACCTCCTGCAGTGCTGGAAACATGTTCTCTGTGTGGGGACATATGAAGGTAAAAAAATACAGGACAAAGGTGGCCCAAGAGGTTGGCTGTTAATTTATAGAGACATGTTTGGACAATGCAGGGTTGAAATTGATTTTAGACACATGTTGGACAAAAGTGGCCCAAGAGGTTGGTTTTGCCCTGCTGCTACTACTACTACTGCTGCTACTACTACTACTACTCCAAATGCTTTCTATACAATCAAATTTGTTGGGACCTCTAAAAATCTGGTGACATGTCGTGCCCTCTCATAGAATGAAATGTCGGCACCCATTTTGCGAGAACAAACAAAAACGGACATTTTTGGGATCCCATGTTTAACATGTGTCTTTTCAGGTAGGTTAAATATTTTTTCTATTCTATAAGAAACTTGTCTATAAAATCTGAGGGTCATTTTGAGCTCAAGCTCTCAGATTCTATAGTTTATTGGGCAGGGGATAGTAAAAATAGTATCTTTCGCGGATGTATCGCGAAACAACATGTTTACTTTCGCACTCGGAAATAAACCTTCGCGAACAACATAAAGAGGCTCTTGATGACATGGGCCTTATGTCGACCTTTCAATCAACTACCACATATTATTGTAGCACAGCGACAGCGCACTGGTGCACTAAGCGACGTGTACCCAGATTGTGGCGAATCCTACTACACACTGCGTACGACTACTATTCAATTTTGTCAAGTGAAGGGACCTGCAGGCATCACTTGTCTTGGGATTTGGCATTTGATTCATACTAAACAGCTTGGGGTTTTGGATGTTTTTGGGTTGGTCTTTATCTCACAGTTTCCTCCATGCGGACTCATCAAGCTAGGGCGCAAGGGCGATCATCGTGAGAAAAAGGTCAGAAAGAGATGATCTCGAGTCAATCCTCTGTAACACTGTACGTAACTCTGTAAGCGCTTGAAAGACCACTTGAAACACAGAGTGTTACAGTTCTACATAGTTCTGATCCGTTCTGCCTGTTGCGAAGAACGAAGAAAGGCTACAAACTGCTCCGGAGGGGGCCAACACCTATCCTACAACATCTTACAAATACATACAAATACAAGGGTCTCCAAGCACGGGATTGATCAACGATCATGATACGGGATCGATCAAAGCTCAGGGAACATGACTTAGGACCCTTTCACGGATTGCGAGGGGCTTTGAATTTAGCCAATGGCTTTGCAGCCAAGAAAGGATATGGGGAAAACACCGGAACATGACCCAACACATCCCAACACCCAATATCATCTGGAAAATCCTGTGTGCTTGACCTACTGGGATCAGGGCATTAAACAAAGGGGGCCAAGCACTGGAGGATCTCTGGAAGACTTTCACCAGCAACTCCGGTCATAGGTCGTAGGACTCTTCTCTCGGTCGTTTGAACCGAACAGCGGACTGGGTGACGTGGGTTTTCCGTTGCGGAGGCTCTGTTGATCAGATCGACGGGTCTTTTCGATGGACCAATTCGTCGGATTTTGTCAATGAATTCCGGGAACCTGCCTGCCAGGTTGACCATGTAGTGGGCACAGCTTGTTGGGATGACCGTGTCACAACTAGCAAAAAGACTTAAAGACGCGAATAATAGCAGCACGAATCGTGTCTACCTCTATGACCCCACCCTACAGCTTAACAGTTCCCGAGTCTGCCCGACTGACATGGAATTTTGGTGATCAACTGACACACTAATTAGTCCTTTTCCACCTGGAATTTTCCCCACAGTTGCACTGGCTTCCCAACAGCGACCGAGCAGCGCTGGCTTCCCGGAGCAGCTCCCCAGCCCCAACGTAGATCAGTCCGAAGCGCTCTGCCAAGCTCCTCGACCGCTCCGAGAAAGTCACGGTGCACCGCTCAGTGGAGCGATCTCGAGGTCTCGGAGAGAGGTCTCGGTGAGCGCGTTCGGAGCGAACCGAACACTGAAGCATCAGATCAGTTCAACTTCTTAGGCCACGTTTGGTCCGCATGACAGCTGTACCAATCTCATGTCGAATCGACTTGATGTACCGGCCCACGTTTGACCGTGGAAGGCGGCTTCTCCCGCCCCAACCGAAGGCGAACCACCGGAGGCCAAGCACCGAAGCTGTGGGGAGATGGATGTGGGAGACCAATACACACCTGGCTGTGAGGCCGAGTCGCCTCCAGCCCCAGGGACCCTGGATCATATCCCAGGTTCATGTCTAGTCCGTGCTTTCATCAGGGTTCCCCAGTTATAGACCCATCATCGCCACTCCTGGCGAACTCGCCTCGACCTCGGGGACAGCCGCAGCGGGCGGACGACCGTGTCATGAAAAAGAACGTGAGAATCACTAATTAGTGTATATATATATATATGTATATATGTATGTCTTGAAACCAGTGGTGTTCATATTTGCATGCAGATTTATATTTGTGCATATTGTTTGAACACAATTGAACACAAACCCAATGCCTATGAGTGTCATGTGACCTGGAGAGCAGAAAAACAGATCGAAGAGTGCACAATCCCTTGTAGTATTAGGATGTATTAGGTAGCAGTTGGGTTTGACGGTTTTGCTTTCACCCACAATCACCCACAGCATCCCACAGCCAAACGAGAGACTATGAAGAAACCAAAGGCCATCACCCCCGCACGACCGCACGAAGACCGACCGCCACACGTGCGGTCTGGCACAAAAAGAAACGGCCCGGCCGTGTTGAGCCACTCCGTCCGGTGGAGTGGTTCAAATCCCATCCAATCTGCTGGACAGCTGGACCTCCGGGTTGTTTTCCTGCACACACACAAATATGAGGTTGGATCAGTTGCCTGCCTTGGTGAATGGACTCTTTTTTGCGTACATCGATGTACCCAGACTGTCGGGAGACCGGTCGATCTTCGAGTGCGAAAAACAAACGCCGACAGTTGTGCTATGTTGTGCTTCATCAAAAAAGCTGCGGATCAAAATCAAAGGTGCCTTGTGTCCTGGATTGGGAATGACTTGTTTTCTTTATATATTTGGAGCCACAACTAATAGAGAGGGAATGCACAGCTCAAATTTGATTCCACACACACCAACACGAACTCGCGGTGTTGCCCTTCCAAACAGTGTAAGACCTCACCAAGCTGAGTGGTCTCTCTTCGCACAAGCCGACCAAGTCGCCGTCGTTCTGGGGGTTCCACGATGCTGCAACCAAATTTGAAAGAAACCAATTGAGAGGTCTGTGTTCAGGTCCATGATGTTTAGATAGTCAACGGATCGAAGATTACAGCTGCAACCAAGATGCCTAATCCCGGTGGTGAAGACACTATGACCTCGACAAAGGACACTTTGCATTGTGCATGCAAGTCTGCAAGCGCTTGGATTCTAGAAATCGACCGGCAAATGGACTCGAATCACTCTCTCCCAACGGACAACTACACACACACACAAGGGATTTGTTGGGAGCGGCCAAGGTTGGCGACTGTTGCTCAGAATCATTGAAACTCAGGTTGTCACATACAGTAACTAGCACAATAATTCGGCTCAAGTCTCACATTGAAACACCACTCACATCATGAGCAGTGACGCTTCACACCTCACAGGCAACTGTTCCTTTTCTTCTCGCATGTGATACTTGCGCGAGCAATTAACAATTGTTCTGCAAATGTTTGGCCTTTTTCATTCGCTGTCATGACGCTGCTGGTGACCACCCAGCGTCATGTCCGTTTTTGCTTCGTCCCGGTGCCTTGGTTCATTCCCCTGCCGTCCGCCCCTCTTGCCACTCTCGCCTTGAGGGGCCCGGTCGGATAGCCCTTCTCCAGGCAAGCGAGCCTCAGCACGGTGGCGGCGCATTGCGCAGCGAACACACGGATCGCGGCCAGAGGTTTTCATGTCCAAGAGCCATACATATGTTTCAGAGGATTTTCGGGCTGCTTGACCATGAGGTCCTGGTGAAGATGGGAGTGATGTGAGCGGAAGAAAAAGCCTGTTGATTGAGGTCTTGGTCAAAAGCCAGGAGCTCCTAGTAGCGTCCTTGCTCCTAGTAGATACAACTTGTTACAATTTGTGACAACTTCCATGTGTGGGAGGCACTAAGGCACATGCCAAGCAAAGAGTCCGCCCACGCACGTCATGCCATTGAATGCCATTGATTGAAACACCTGCGTGTCCTATTCGACTGCAACGCTCCTTCAGCAAATAGTCGAAGATGTCATAAACACCTTGCTCTTCAAGGTATTCATTGATCTCATAGAGGTTGCCCCTGCGCTGTCAGGGTCAGCGTTTCTTGGCAAAGTGTAGATGGGCTATGATGGGCTGGTTCACTGCTCATGTCGGCCTTCAAGCGGGCAAAAGTACATACTAGGAGTTGAGGAGCAAAACGTAAAACAGGATGCTAAAAGGCCATGAAGGCCATGCCTATGATCCAGTACCTTTCTCTCCAGCAACGATACTTTACTTCTCAACTTCTGAAGATGTGCACATTCTTTCTTTTAATTCTAGATGTCCAAAGACTCTTCTACCTATCTAGAGGTAGCTGATGATATTTTTCAGTCCAAGAGTCTCCTCATCAACCAAAGCCCAGTCCGAGAATGCTGCTCTCCATCCCCCAAACGAATACGACGAAATTCCGAAACCTGAGACGGAATTTCGGGGACCCGAACCGTCGTCCAAATGAACTGTGGTACAGTCGCTCTCCCTGCCATTTTGGTATTTAACCTATGTATTCAACTCTGATTTGTTCAATTATGTAACATTTTGTAGTTCAAGGAAACTAGCAAGGCGTGCACCTCAAATCCGGCTTCCAATCAGCTGCGACCGGATGCTCGGCGCTTCGACCTGGCCGGAGACCAGAAAAAGGGTCGTGGATGTGATTTCGATCAGGCCATTTTGGGACTGGAATCAATGCTACCAGACTGGTGAACGTCCATGCCCCTAACTCACATTCAGGGTGACCAATCCGACCAGAGAGCAAACATGCGGAACAGGAGCACATGGTAACCGGTAACCTTTTTTGCGATTCCGCCAAAACTGCTGCCTACTACCTAACAGAATAGTCTCTGATTAGCAGTGGTTCTGCTCGGTGCCTAAACAATTGTCAAATTGTAGACGAATAACTAATAGCTGTCTCGGGCGGACGTTCTGCCTCTCGTTGTGAATTTGAGATATGTCACATAGGATAACTGGATAACTAGGCCGTTGGATGCCAAAAGCTGCAGCGAAAGCAACAACTGAAAACAGTTCCACCATTTCCACAGTTCCACCATTTCCAGTAAGCTCAGGCAAGCGCCTTTCACCGCCAAGCCGTTTGACATGGCCTGAGCTGCTCACTGGCAGAGTGGACCGATATATGCTTTCAAAGGCATGTGCTGGCAACCTTCAAACGCTTCCAGGACATCACTCGGTGGCTCAGACAATCCAAGCTGCTCTTATTTCGGTGGTGCCCTATTAAAGAAGGCCCGTTGGATGTGCATCCCAAGTCGGCTCGCGAAAGCGATCTGGGGGCTGCGCGTGGTGTCAGCCAATGGGTCTGCTTGGATCACAAGCAAAATTCTAAGCGGAAGTCTTGCACGCTAGCAGCGTGGATTTAGGAGGTGCAGCATGATTGTATCGACTATATGCCACTAGGTCTTGGCACATCAAGATTTCGAGCTTCTCTCTGCCTGAGCCTCTGGCTGCAAAATGAGCCTCCCTGGTCCCACCAAGCTTGTCCGGAAGATTTCCTTCAGTACCCTTCACCCACTTTGAAGCAAGATACTTTTAGGCTGATATGTTTGTTGAATACAAAGAGTCCCACAGGCAGGTAAATGAGTCTTGTATTAAAGAAATGTATCAGGTGGGCTAGATTTCATGTACGTGACGCAGCATCTTTTAATCTGATGACCTTGGAGTTGCTGTTGTGATTTCTTATTTCTTCTGCTGTTCATGTGCGTGGCTTACGGGACAATTCTGGTTCATTCCTGCTAGCGCCGTGCTAGCACGGACCTAGCGCATAATATCTGAGACAAATTGTAATTTGCTGCATGCTTTTCCAGCAAGCAAGCCAAACCACTGCATGCTAGCAAACCTCTGCAGCATGAAATCCATTCCAGGATCTTTCCTTGAAATGCTAGCCCCCTAGTGGAGCTGGATCTTTTCAAAAAACACATGCCCTCTCAGACCCATCAAAGATCAGAAAGAGGCATTCTTTCTAGCAAGGGTACTCCTGGGTATGACAATCTAGCGCCAATCTGGCGGCTTTTCTAGCGCCACCATCGTAATTCCTTGCGTGCCGCTTCTTACGGAAGACTTGACAATCATGTCTGCAAAAGAATTGTTGTCAACTGTTCATCAACACTTGCACATGACTTTTGGCAAGTTTTCATATGTCACTTTTGTGTGTTTGGCTTTAGTTCCTTTCTCCTTTGCATTTTGTTAACATTTTGAAGCCTCTTCCAGAATTTCAAGAAAACTTTGAGACAATTATATATATGTGGTTCCTGTCCCTTATTGTCTTTCTCCTGTTTTCCTCCTCACCTGGGAAAAGCGATGCGAGATGCTACACATGTCAACACCCAATATCTCTATAAAATGCTTTTCCAGATCCACATGCTCTCACAGCATTGATTTTACAAAAGCAAAACCAAATCTCTGTGTATAGTACCACATAAAAAGTGCACTGTTACAGCACCCTACTCATCTATAAATGCTTGTCAAGGTTCACAAGGCATGCCAATAAAGGCCACCAGAACAAGCAACAACCACCTCTCTAAATTTAAAGTGCTGTCAAAGGTTTCTCAAAAGCTGTAAAACAATACCCTCTCTATAAAATGAGGGGTCCAAAGCGTATTCTACAGAGTCACATGACTGGCATTTTACAGGGTCACTGACCTCAGAAGGACATACAGTGGAAAAATCTGAACTTTAGAGACATCGGCATTCAAAGAATAGGCGAACTCACGTGGCACGATGTTCGGTCACTCAATCTGACCGGCCCGAGTCAGGGAGCCTTTTCACTTCGCTCGCGTTCGCGAGTCGTCGATCACTCACTGAGTGGCTGTGGCATTCGCTGTGATTCGGACCGAATCTGCCCAAAGTTTCGCTGGTCGAATTGGAACTTCTTGGCGTCGAGGTCTCCAAGGTCAAGTTTGAACATCTGAAGCTACGGTCCAAGGGCCGATGGGTCGAAGGAAACACGCCAGTCCTTTGATCACTCTTCACATGTTTCGACGACATTTACAGGATATGTGCCAGTTCGACCTGTTGATCTGGAAATTTGGATAGTTGCCCAGTTGCGTGCTCTCAATATTCCATGCAATTCGACCAGAGGGCGATGGAGATTTTCAGAGGATGCACAAAGCTGTGACCAGGGCCAGCCGTTGGGCCAAGGCAAGCAGTGCAAACTCTCACCATCTGAATCTGTGTGAAGTTGAAAGACATGACAAAACAACTTCGGAGAATGAACGAAGTTGTTGATAAGTGGGTGTGTAGCTTAATTTGGAGACCCCTAACCAATGGGTTATTGTTCTACTTTCCTTCTTCTCCCCATTTTAATACGCATCCATATTATTGTTATTGATATGATATAATATAATCATCTAGTCTCATCCTGTTTCATCGACTTTCTGGCTTTTGTCCCATTTTGGTGAAGCTGGTAGTTGATGCCTCAGAAAGACATGGGAAAACGTCCTTCATCCTGCCGAATCCTTCGGCTCTCACGGAAAGGACCTCCTGGGAGTGAACTTACGCCTCAGACGTCGCCCGTTGGGTTCGACGGAACCGCGTCCGGTCGGATGGAATTCAATGGAATACACATCTGCAAAGGAAATGGCCAGGTTTCACCAGCCGAACACCTCAGGCCTGAAACAGGTGTCCTTTTCTCATTCAGATGCTGATGACGGTTTCCTTTTCTCACGATGGCAGGGTCCACATACCCCAAAACAAAGAGACCTATTTGTTCATTGATGTGTAACCCTAGGGCTCCAAGTACCTCCTTACAAGGTGTCTGGGGATGTTTGGGGAGGGTTTGGAGGGTACCTTCATGCAGGACCGAACCCTCGAAGGAACGAACCAGGCCGCCCCACCGTCGCGCGGTGGAGACCTCGGTTCGAAGCGGCCCGAAGCGGCCGGAGACCGCGTGAAAGGTGGTGAATTGGCCGCGCGGAGATGGTGATGGGCAAATCGGATCCTTAGCAGATGTTCCCAGACTTTGTTGGACTTGGCTAGCAAATGTTGGGATTCTTAACAGCAAACTGCTAACATCTGATTATAGTTTTTTAGCAAATGTTAGCAGCCTTGAAACTTGAGTCATCTTGGAAGTCAGAATTGACATCCTGCCCTGTCGTGGTTGGCTCTGCTTGGATGTAGTTTTATATTTTTTCTTCGGAGATACGCCCGAGAATAGTTTTTGGATTCTTTCGAAGCTGTTCGTCCGCAGGAGGTACGGTACAAACGGCAGCGATCATGTAAAACTTATGAATAATATTGAATCATGAATGTAAGTTTAGGTCAAAACAAATGTCAACTACAGGGTGAGTCCTTGATTTCTCCAACTTCTCAATATCTAGTAACCTGGTATCTGTCACCAGCAGTTGCTGTTGATCCCTGCAGGCTATGGGTCAAATGGTCTTGAAAGTGCACTGTGACATAACATGACATATCTAGGAGTCAGAGGCCGGAACATACCAGTATATGTGTTTATCTGCATATTAGAATTTATATCAATTTATACTATCTCTCTATATATATATATAGTCGTGGCCTGCATCCCGCGATTGTGTCTTCGCTCCAACAACTCACATCGAAGACAGCTGCCCTGCCTCAGACCTTGCGCTTGTTCTCACTGAGGATAGTGGAAGGAAGCGGGCCTCAGACTGGTGCAGACTCGCAGCTCTTAGATTGGCTAGCGAGCTTACAGGGGTCTCCTTATCGAAACCATGTTTTTACAACTCTTGACCTTACAGAAAGGTATTTGGTGGAGTGCACGCATCAGGTCTCGATTGCAACCATAAAATGACTTCAGGACTTCGCAGCTCTAGTGTCTACTTGCCACGGCGGAAACAGCGGCCATGTGGGCGGAGAAGTCATTTTTGACTGTTGGACAAGGTTTTGTCTCTTTATCCCTCTTAACAGTGATGTACTTTAATGACGCGTAAGACCAAAAAACAGGGAGGACAACAGGCTGATATTGGCCTCCCCATGCCTCCCCTTAAAAACACTATATAAGTCCTGGATTGACACGCTCAGATCCTCAAGCTTCACTGAAGGTAACAAAGACGGACGGCTCAACCCCTTTTTGATACAACCCCCTTTGAGCTGTGGGTAAAGCACATGCAAAGCACATGTCCTACTCCCACAGAATATCCATTCTGCCAGGCCAGGAGGTGTATTCCAAAGAAGCCACAGGCGTGGGTAGCATGGTGTTCATCTCTCAAAAGACTCACCCTGCTGCAAATCATCGACCTTTACGAATCAAATCCTACGAACAAATACGCTCTAAATCTCAGAGTCTCTCCTACTGTAATTTTCCATCTCTCAAGGATGGTCTTTGTTTAACATGAGCGGACAAACATATGGCCCAGCAATGACCTCTACTTCGTCCGTCCCAGTCCGCGGACGGACGACGCTTCGTCACCCGGACCGTGGGACCCGGAGCGGGTGTCCCAACCCATCGATCATCTCGGTGGACCTGACGGGAGAAAGGCTTCACATGGCTGAATTCACACGGAGTAGAGAGAGACGGCACGGTGTGGTGACGGTGTGGTGACGACCCGGGGCAAGACGACACGGTGGGTCTGAAACCTGTCATGTATCTTGGTGATGATGACAGATCATGTTTCCGAGAAATTGAGGAAAGCATGAGGAAACATCGGGAAGACATCGGGAAACTAAAGGTTTTTAGCATCATGTTGTTGGCGAAAACAAAGTGACTTGCAGAGGGTGTGTTCAACCTTTCAAGCGCACGTCTACACAAGCTTATCTTGTAATTGTAGCCCAAGAGGAAACAAAGAACTTATATAAACGTTTTGACATATGACGATTGCCGTTTACATTCGATTCGAAACAGCCTCTATATTTTGCTGCTGATCGTTAGGTGCCGAGACTCAAACATCGAAGGACGGCACATAACATATTGATGAAAGCAGTGGTAGGTTATGCTTCCTGGCTGATCCTGGCTGTACCATCTCTGTATCAAAACATAGGAGGAAGCAAATGAGGGCTTCCACAGTTGTCTACCCTAAGAATCCTTCGACACAAAAATAGCAGGGGTCTGGACCCGAACCAAAGCGTTTCCATGAGTTCGGGCTCGGATCCTTAGGGCCTAGGGCTAGAGATACAGCGGGTACTCTGATAGGACATCGAACAAGTAGACGAGCGCTTTCACCCAAGGTTCCTTCACTTCCGTACCAAGAGGTGTTGGTCTAAACACTTGCTTTGGGGCTCCTGGCGACAAAGGGGGCGTCACGAATCGTCACAAACCGTCGACCAAGGTGTCGAAGACGACGTGGCGTCGTCCTGTTTTTTTCGTGTCCCCTCAACATCCAATTGGAATTTCACTGGCTGGTTGGTTCAGTTCAGTTTGTTGTGAGAATATAAATATATATACACTGCACATAATATCATGTAAACATTAACTATAACTATACTATAACTGTAAACACTAAGCACTATATATAATTAATTGTATATATATATATATATTACTTGCATACATATACTTATATACATGTTGTATACTGTAATATGTACGAGTACAATATTCTATCATATGCCACCTGCCCGAGCGTTTTTGAGATCCAATTCATATCTCATATCAATTACTTTCCCCGGGTGACCTTCGTTGTGTCACCTCCGGATGGCCGTTGGTCGACTGCCCACCGGTCGGTCGACCGCCTCGTCCCAAGCCTGGCGCGTCCGCGGGCGGCTTGCTAAACGCCGGCGACGCCCAGTGGCTCGGTGCAGTTGGAACAGCGGCGGGTGAAGTTGATGTATAGATTGTCTTTCCCACGGACTGGAGATCCAATAGTAGTTTTCGGAATCCAATGGAATTCCTAGTCATATCATGTCCACTCGTAGTTTGAGAAAGTCCTGGAGATCTCAAGACTACCAGGGTCCGCACTGTTGGACCAGAAACTGGAACAAAGAAAGTGAGCCGCCAACCAAGGATGAGCAGCAGGACTCGCGATCCATGCCACAAGAAGATTTGTCCAGCATATCTAAAACATGATTTCGTTCACCGCCTTTCGATTTATAGAAGAGTGAATTCTATCTCAGATTGGAATTGGTTTCCCACACATCTTTCCAGAAAACGGCTGCAGCACCGATCCCGTGGCTGTTCCTCCCTTCGATCCCGAGACCCGACCTGCTGGAAGGAGGTCACCAGCTCCACGGCGGCGCACAGCAATCGGACACCCCCATCCTGCGCGACGGCGACGACGGGTGATAATGGCGTGGTAAGGCGTCCAGCGGGTGTCCAGCAGTGGGAGGGTGAAGGCTGATCCGGTGTTTCCGCTGTCATGGAACACATGACGGGTACAAAACAGATGTAAAATGTAAATGGTGGAATATGAGGGGTCTCCTATTGATATCCTCTGTGTCAGCTGGTGAAGTTCTTCCTTCGACAGCAGAAAAACGCGATCTTCGCCTCCTTGCCCGCACACACATCACAAACCGAAATACATTCCCACCACCAGGCGTCTCCATGCTTGGGTTGAGCGATGGTAGTGGCTCAGTTGTGGCTTGTCAGGACATGAGATGAGATGTCATTTTGTTGAGTTTCCCTATCGATAACGCGAGTGAAACATGGTGGAGAATTGTCCATCTAGTCCTCAACCATAGACTGCGAACCAAACATATGAGAGAAGTACTAGTGAACTTGACATTCCCTCACACAACTTGTGGAACCCGACAAAACCCGGCTGCAAGTATTGGCGGCAAGGATTAACCTGTTTAGCCCTTTTGCAAGACATCCTGACCCAAACGAGAAGAAACAAGGAAACTTAAAAGAACCCTGATTCAGATATTTTTACTGGTATCTCCTTCTGAGGTGAGTAAATGTCTTGAATACCTGTGGATATCTGTGGATAGCATATATGCCTGGCATATAGATGGTACATACTTGCTTTTTGTGCCAGCCATAAACCTATGGTAGACTTTCTGTTCTCGTATTCTTTTGTTCTCTCCTTCGGCTTTCGTGCAGAGAAATCTTTGTTCTCAGTTTCGGGGGAAACTGGAAAGCTGAGCGCAGCTGGACGCAGACTCTTGGACGTTTCAGCAGCAGTGCACATGGCTTAAGGACGTGGAATTGCCATTGGTGAGATTTGCCACTACATCTGTTGAGCCGTCCAAGGCAATCACAAAGTGCAAGAGTCAAGCTTTCTTCAACTTCCCCTCAGCTGGCAAGATGGCCACTGGCACCCATCTTGCATCTAGGAAGGCCGCCTGACAATGAATAGCCAGTTCAACTGTTGGCAGTGTAGATATTACATGTAAGATATAGACTCATACAAACACTGGATATATATATATACACATGCATGCCACATATGACATGCCATGCTTGCACACATTGATTCATATGTCTGCAAACTTTGTTGTACAATGCGCAGGATATTCAATCGTCCCACATGCACAACAAGGAGGAAAGCAAGCCTGATGATCTAAACGGAAAGTACTAGATCCTCACTAAGAAGCTTCCAATCCACATGTACGAGTAGGAATCGGTGTTGCTCCCACATGCGTCCCTGACCTTCCATTCCATAACTTGACAACTTTTAGGCGAGTGACACCGATTGACACGAGAAGTCTGCGATGCCGTTCTGCATCGTTCCGCCGTTCCGTCAAACAGACCTGCGGTTTTTCCTTCGTGCGAGGAAGTCCAAGGCGATCTTCCAAGAGTCCAACAGGATCCAACGGGCTCCATGGTCACTTCCCGTTTGTACGGTCCATACAAAACCAAGAAGAATTCAACAAAAAGGATCAAAGGCATGTTTGGATACGTTTGGATACCCTAAAGAGAAACACATGTTTTTACCACTGGACCTGGATTTCCGTTGGATGCCTTACTAATCCAATTCAATCCATGTAATTCCAACAACGTTAAAGTCAATACTACCAATACTAAAACAGTTTTAAAGACTATTTGAGGTCATTTCAGAAAGGTAGACCCCCTATTGATTAACCACATGTAGACATTATACACACTGTTGACATCATCTAACGTTTAGCATTTAACACACATCCCCAACATTCCTTTTACTGTTAGTTGGCTGGATGCTGCTTTAATGGTATAGCCTGCGTGCGGTTCATGCCTGCATTCTGGAAACATCTGCATGGTAATGTACAGGATGACTTATGTGAAGTCTTTGCCGGCGATCTCAGGCAAGCCTATGTGATGGCCGAACCGTTCATGCTGCACACAATAGCCCAAATGATCCCAAAACGGAATGACCGTCACTTGACCGTCACCCTCGTGTTGGTGAACGTCACGTGATGCGGATGTGGCAAACAGCAAGGTGAACATATCGCGGAAGAGTCCGATCCTCTTCTAAATCCAAGTTCAGCAAGATCAGGCTCCGCTGTTCTACGGTTTAGGCACCCACCGTTCGTGTGTTGCCGAACCCCGTCTGTCTCTCCGTGGCCTTCAAGATGAGCACAATCGTCACCAGGTTCACCAGTGCCGACACCAACTGATGTGGGCGTCTGACCGACTCGCGTGAGGCGTTCTCCGCGTGTCGTGACTGTTTCCAGGCCAAGACATGCCATGAAAGGCATCGCTACTAGTAACAAGCGCATTACTACTAGTAGCAAGAAGCTACTAGGAGCTTCTTGCTACTAGTAGTAATGGCCTCCTAGTAGCGATGGCCTCCAACCTAATAGAATATCTCCCTCTTGCCTACCCCCTGTACTATTCTGACAAAAGATGGCAAAAGCATGCAAAAGCTATTCTGCAATGTCGTTCAAACGATGAATCATTTTTGCATCTTGATATGAAACCACTTTCCATATGTCGACCAATCACAAACTATTCCGTGCATGATAGGTGCCACCTTGACCTACTATATACGTACCTGGTCAATTTAATGTTCAGAAGAAACTTGTTCAAACAAACACATGTCCAATCATTTCCATGGTTTGGATACGTTTGGATCTCCTGTGGTTCGTTTGCAACGAGCTCTTTGATTCCAGGGGAGGTAGCACTTAGCCGGACATCCACACTTGGGTCCAGCTTGCCCACTGTGTCTCTGAGACCAGCTGAGTTGATCAGATTTTGCCAATGCACTATGTGTCGCCTCTCCACCTCGGTTGGCCCATTCCCCACCTGACCCCCAGTGACGCTCTCCTCCCACCAGTGATTACATATTCTTCGCATCCGAGCAGCCCCCAAAGCTTGGTAGATCAATGAGCTGGCCACGACATTCCTGTTGAGTGCCAGCAGCCACTGGCGTCAGCCCCATGGTGGTTATAGTGTTAGAAACCACCTTTGATGAAAGGATGCGAAAGGGTTTCACAAGCCACATCAACAAGCCAAGCACCTTTGAAGCAACCCGACATGAACATGCTGATCATACTGCATACTGTACCCTACCTCCACCAGTGAAGACTCCTCCATCCACTCGAGGAATACTAGAACTCTTGACTAAAAACATCGTTCCTCCCTACTACTACTACTACTACTACTACTACTACTACTACTCCAATGTCAAACCCCCACGGATTTCTTCTCGTCCTCAGGATCTGTGCTGGGCTGTTGGCTCTCATCATGAAGCCCGTCAAGGACCAAATGTCCGGCTTACGGCCCAGCAAAGGCCACTCGATGACCTCAACCGGGTGGTGCCAACGGGTCGAACATGGAACCAAGCAGCCCCGGACCGCGGCGCACGGACCTGGCGGAACCAAATGGTCTGCCCAAATCCGTTCTTCTGGTGGGTTCCAGAATTCGTCCAATGATTCGTCGTTTCCTGGTGTTTTGTTTCTCCGGCTTGAAGCGTAGCGGGACGCACGGAATCTCTTCGACCAAACAGTAATGATTTGAGAAGAATTGAATTGAGATGTTTGGAGGAGGATCTGAGTGCCTTAGCCCAGCCGTTATCTGAATGAAATCATCCGTTTGTTCATCGGCATGAACTGGGGTTCCCGGGCCAGGAGTGAGTTAATGCCGAGGCAAGTCCTGTGGAGACAAATCAAAGGAGAAGTTGCTTATCCAGTTCATTGAAAGACAGAGGGATAGAGAGATCGAGAGAGACAGTGAGAGACGAAGAGAAAGAATGAAGTGACTGCCTAATGGACTTACAGACGATCGCTTGGTCCTGCACAAATGGTCTCCAGTGAAGTAACCGGCGAGCGCCTCAGCTGCAATCTACACCGAAGCAGCGTGGCTGTAGGGATGACGAGCAATCAACAAACAAGTGCTTCGTCTCTGCTGTCCAGTTACGCGCCAGTGGCGTTGAACAAACGCACGTTTCTTTGGGAACTGATTCCCTACACCGCGCGTTGAGTGGGTGACAAATCGTAACTGGACCCATCTACACCCGAGGAATCCATCTAAACTCTACCAGGAGAGAACTAGATGCTCGGTTGTTTTTGGCCATGAGACTGCCAGTGACCATGAGATATCATGCAATTTTCCAGTGCCCAAAAAGCGATCGATCAAAACAAGCCTGAAAGCTTCAATGACCGTGTTGACTCATCTGCATGCAAGCTGTGGGACGTTTGTCACCTCGCTCCTTGACAGTGGATTGGCCAAGCGGCTAGCAGCCCTGAAAGACGCAGGTTGCACAGCAGGGTCAACATCTCAGCCTGAGCACTCCCGCACTCCGTCGGTGGGACTCATTCTGCTGTTACTCAGCCTGAGCAAATATGGCAGTGGGCCAAAACCGTGGCACCTTGCTTGACTACCACATGAACAGAATATTCTGCAAGGGACATTACTCTCGGGGTCCAGGTCTTGACCCTATCCATGTATAAGAACATGATGCTTCGGTTCTTGTCCCTTTTCATCCCTCTGTTTCACCAATGCCAAGCCGTGATTGTGCTCGACAAAACGACATCCAGAGTGTGCATCAACGTGCGCGCAAACAATTGAGTAGCATCGGCATGTGTCTTTCGCGCTCTTTGTCACAGTAAAACAATGCTCCGTTCGGTCCTTGACATGAGGGATGATCCATAAGCTCGCTGCTGCCCAAATGAGCAACTGCTCCTGGACCTCAAACCAAACGGCTGGCCTGGCACTGCTCGAGCATTTCAACATGTCGTGCGTTTCTTCTCACGGCCACTGCTCGTGATCTTCCATCCCATGGAAGCACGGCGTGTGTATTAGAATTGGGAGACCGAGACCCATGGCAAGAGCAAGAATCCACCAAGTCATTTGAAATCCCTTGGTGGGAGGTCTTAGGATTTCTTGGTCGAAGGAGGTCTCTGGGTCAAAGGATGTCTCTGTGGTCTCTCTGTGGTCTCCATCTCCAGGCCGGTGGTCTGCTGAGGGTCGGCCGAGAGAACGAAGGTCGTTCGACCACTCGAACTATGCGCACCTGGACTTCCAGCCAGAGACGAGCATTGAGACCTCCATGCCCACGGTTGGATGCGCTTTGTGAAAGCAGTGACGACGATGGTGACACTGCGAAAGTAATTAGGGACAGAATACATGAGTGTTCGGATTTCCAAGTATACTGATGGACATGAAAGCAGTGAAACTGATTGAAGTCCTAAATACAGTACAAATTACAAATATGTAACAATCAAAAGGAGACGAACTTTTCTAGCGACAATTTGAAGGCTCAAACACCGGGAAACTGTTTGTTTCCATGGAATCAAACACCTAGCTGGATCTCGAGATTCACATAGGTATTAACATATGGAGACCTCCCAAAGACTCCCTGGAAGAAGGAACATAGAACAACCCCCATTATTGTTTGGGTGTGTCATTGTGTCACTATTAACATACACACCCAAATGAACAGCCAAACCCTGGAAGGAATGACGTATTTTCTTGATTCGAATGGATGGCTGGATGGCTCAATATGGCTCGATGGCTGGTCGTCTGCTTGCCTGCTTGCGCATCTCGGCCCTTTTGGATGAGGTCGGAAAACATGATTCAACCACCTCATCCCACTTCTTTTCGGAAGGCGTGTCAGTACTTAGCTACATGGACATGTCGGTGTCAGTTGAATCAACGACCGCCAACAGTCTGCCAACAGTACCGCTGCCCGAACCGGTGTTAAAGCATGACGAACGGAATGGAGGAACCCTGAACCCTGATGAAGCCTAGTGAAGAGTGGCCGGCGAAGCTGCGTGGTTTTCACCACACCCAAAAACAAACCCATCTCTTCAGAACAAACCAGTCAAGAACTAGCTCCTCTTCGCCCAACATCGCCAGTACAGTTGGATCAATGCCTTCATCACCACCAGGATGGCGTACAAAAACTGGAACGCCAAGTCCACCATCATGGCTGGCAGCGCCTCAGCTGGAGAATTCAGCAGAGATCACACCTTCGTGTGGGTCAAAACCCAAGCCTAGTTGACCTCCCAGGAACAGAATGGACTACAGCAAAAGATCTCAGCCTACCTTGCTTTTGGGGTACACGGTACACGGTACCTTGCAAACACGTCATGTTGCCCCTTTACTGTCTCTTTTCTAAATCATATTTTACCATGGTCTAGTAGAGGTACTCGATGGGCTGTCGCAAATCAAGCTATTTTATACATGTGTGGTTGGTACCTGATGAATCGCAGGTTGGCACATTGAACCTCTCATTCAGCACCGGGCAGGCAGGCTTTGGGAGAATCGATTCTCCTGCATCTTCCAGGGAAGGTGTTTGGCAGGTTTTTCAAAGGCGTATTCTCAAACACATACTTTGGGAATGTTCTCCAAGTTGCATGGCTTGTGTCGCAGGGTGTTGCATGTATGGTGCATGTTCGGAGCATCCTCCACGGCTTTCTGCTAGGAAGTTGTGCGGCGTGTCATGAGTCATGACCGAAACTTTCTGCTGCCCGCAGTACAGTTCTAATATGTTCAAATCATGCATGTATCCGTGATTCTCCATGCTGCATCTTTTTGCGTCCCAAGGCACCAAAGGCCACTTGAGAAGGTCATAAGCGGCCGGCGCCGCCGGCGAGAGGACGATGTTGGCCACCTCAAGAAATGTGTTTGACATTGACATCTTACTAGACCAGGACCCCAGAACGGACCCCAGAACCCCAGAACCCAGGACTCCAGAACCCAG
Organism: Durusdinium trenchii; assembly: GCA_963970005.1. Lineage (NCBI taxonomy): Eukaryota > Dinophyceae > Suessiales > Symbiodiniaceae > Durusdinium > Durusdinium trenchii. Next base: position 323,359 of record CAXAMN010008891.1, read on the forward strand.
GACCCCAGAACCCCAGAAGCCAAACTGGTCACTGCGCTGATCTTCCAAGGACCCAAACGAGGTAGAGGATGTTGGCAACGCCAGTGCCTCGGCGTCAAGACGAAAACGAAACGGATGTTGGTTGACGTCTGTTTTTGGACCCCCTGGGTTTGGTAGGGCAACCGCAACCCTTAACTACCCTTGGATTTTGCGGGTCCTTTGCATTTTGCAGTCTGAACATTCTGCTGCGACCTGCCCTCGCAGCCACGCAAACTGCAGGAAATACAGGCTTATCGAGTAGCGTCCCCAGGTGAGGCCTTGTACCCCAAGCACGGCAGGTCGCAGCTGTTCAGCTGCCCCGTTCACCTGAAACCTGCGTTGTTTTTTCAAGGAGAACGTGACAATGATAAAACGCATGAACAACCTGCAGGGTACCTTGAAACAACCTATAACAAAGAACATTCCTATGTTACTTTGGTGCAATGTGCTATAATATAGTATTAAATGCGTTGCTTGTATGTTTATATGCCCCATGAAGAAAAAAAACACATGTCGCACCCACAGGCTATTCAAGGGGCAGCATGCTTTAGCTTGACATGGAGCCAGGAACATGAGTAACATGAGAACCCCTTTGCAATCGCCAGACAAGAAATTTGCAACCTAGCAAATGCGCTCAGCCGGATTCTGCAACTTTACGTTATCGACAACAGCTGCAAGTGGCGTTGCAGGTAGCTTGATTGAAACACATGGTTATATCGAAGCACACGGCTTGCAGATTACATAAGTGCCAGAAACAAACGCACAACGCTGGGACTCTGGCCCAAACACATGAAGAGTGTTTGGCTGGTGGAGGTCAACAGGACAGAGACAAGTCCTGAGCACCTTGGCCAGATGTGCGATGATTGAGTCTCAAGATTCAGGCGGATCTGGAGGGTGGCTTACTTTTTTCAAGATTTTCAGCTTATTTTTGGTTCATACAACTTGGGCGTACCTCTTTGGTTGTCGAGCATCATCGACAAATACCAGGCATAACATACTTGAAGAATCCTCTTGTTGCAACCTGATGGTAGAAGTGGGTATGCTCAAGATAGAACACCGTCCAACCCTATAACAAGTGGAGTTGAAGAACCTGGTTCACCCATTGGTTGGAAGGCACCTAAATAGGTGATGAATGACATGATATGACTAGTACTTTTCTCTTTGCTTGCGGACTTGTCTTTAGATTTTTTGGATTGAACCTGATCAGCGTGACTCTGGCTCGATCATCCCATCTGCAAGACCCGTTGACGTCCTTTCGACTTGGGAGACTAAATGCAGGAAGGCCCTGTTTGCCTTTAATGCATTGGTGGATTTGACCGACCTGGCCGCCAAATCTCATAGCATTCTCTCAAGAGGGACGGCGCCTCACTTGCGCACGCAAGATTCGCTCAGCTGTACACACAGCATTTCTTGATACAAGTAACTCACCTGCGCACACAGGATTCGCTCACCTGTACACAGTACACACATCGATTACAACCTTGTTCAAACTATGCCTGGTACCTCAAACTCACCTGCGCACACAGGTTTCGCTCACCTGTGCACACACAAATTGACATGATGTGATGTGTACATGATATGTCATTCTTTCATGATATGTCGTTGAGTCAGGTCTCCACACACACGCTCGTTTTCTGATGAAATTTACATTTGTTGTTGGGGTCAGCTGGGGTTGGGAAGGGAGGGTGGTGGTGGGGGGGTGTTAATAACGTCCCTCTGAACAAGCTAAAGGTTGGGGGCGTGAATGTGAATGTGAAGGACTTGCAGTACATCCATTCATTTCATTCATTGAATCTTTCATGTATCCATGCGTTCCTTTATTCTTTCCTCCATTCACTCATTCATTCATATCCTTCATTCATATCATTCATTCATATCATTCATTCATTCAGTCAGTCTGTCAAGTCAAGTCAAGTCATGTCATGTCATGTCATGCCATGCCATGACATGCCACGTCACGTCACGTCACGTCACGTCATGTCATTCATTCATTCATTCACTCATTCTTTCATTCACTCACCCATTCAGTCATTCAGTCATTCAGTCAATCATTCATTCCTTTCCATTCCATTCCATTCCATTCCATTTCACTCATTCATTCATTCATTCATTCACTCAATCATTCACAAATTCCGTCATTCCTTCATCCATTAGTTCATTGCTTGATTGGTTGATTGATTGATTCGTTCATTCATTCATTCATTCATACAGCCGAGCAAAGCGGCGTGTGCAACCGAGGAAGCGCGCTCACAACCGAGCAAATCCAAGTGCCTGCACAGGCGAGCAAATTCCACGTGCACAGCTGAGGCTCCGCCCCTCAAGAGGAGGTAGTAGGATACCGCCCTCCAATCACATGCATGTGCATGTAAACAATTATACTATATATAGTAACTATAGTATAGACTGTTTATAAACACAAAACATCACACAGCTATATTGTTTTATCTTGCACATATATATATATACACATGCACACTTGGAATGCAAATTGGATGTCAAATTGATGTCCAAAAAAAGAAAGTGCCAAACCCTGATGAGCAGCGAACACGCTGCCAAGACATGAACACAAACAACACTGGACACTTACAAACAGAAAGGACGGATCAAACATGATAAGACAACATCGTTCAGATTTTCACTCATTGTCTAGTATTTACAAGAACTTGTGCTGCTTCAGTAGCCCGGAAGGTTTCCTGCAGTCAGCCAAACGCACCTTGAGGATTATGGCAAGCTGCAGCTTCTATTACATCTTTACATCATTGGAAAAGCGGATTCGGAATTCTTAAGCCAAGACAAAGCAAAACAGAAACCAAAAACAACAAAGATCTAAGATGACGACGAAGGTGAATCGGTGTTTTTGAGAATGGGACAAAAACGACAATGGAATATGCTTCGGGAATAGGAAAGCAACACAGCCAATTCAAGGGTGACCAAGCCAAACACCCAGGATGTCCTTTTTGTATTCTGTACTATGTGTGTTTCCATGTCTGTTGTGTATCTATTTACCATGTGCTGGTGCTGTTTTATTTTTTACGTTCATCTAAATCTGTGTGTTCTTTAGTTCTTCCAGGTCTATTCTGTATCAGTCTACGAATCCTATGCGTTTATATATTTGGTTATCACGAAGACAACACTTGCTTATATGTCTTTCTTGTGCGCTTAGAGGAACACAAAAGCATTTCAGAAATACCTAGAATACAGCAACAAACACACATAGAGAAAAATAGAAAAACAACATTCCGACTGAAGCTAACATAGAAAAGTGAAAACGTGTCAAAAGAGTGCGTTAATAGGATGTTAACCCCCCAACTAGGGCTTTCCATGTGTTTGAGGTCTTCTCACTGTGGGTCATAGATTTTGGGGGACTGTGTCCTTCCACATGCAAGGCAGAAAGAATGCCTGTACATGTCTAGTTTATGTCTATTACGGTTCTTAATCTCGTCTTTCCCCACCTGTCAGGTGAGGTTGTTAGTTTTTATGTCAGCTGCCTTCCTCCGCCTCCTTCTCCGCCTCCTCCTCTGGACCTCACGCAGTCGCCCCCGCCAGACCTCAGCCAGCACCAAGCCACAAACACACAATCACAAACGCAATCACAAACACACAAGCACAATCACAAACACACAGTCACAAACACACAGCCACAACCACAATCACAAATACACAAGCACAATCACAAATACACAACACAAACACAATCACAAACACACAGCCACAACACAACCACAAACACAACCCCAAACACATCCACAAAATCGCAACTACAAGCACAGCACACACCCACAAGCACAAACGCAGCCACAAGCACATCCACAAACACACAACCACAACACACAACCACAAAGGCACATTTACAGCACACAACCACAACACAACACACAACCACAATAACCCAACCACAATCACGGCGCGCAACCCGAGGACCCATGAACAAAGTCGAGAACCACAAAACTCACGACCATGGCAACATGCTCCTCACCATGGCATGAAGACAAATGATTGAAATGTCATGGTGGGGATCACTCGAGGTAGAGTCTTATTGTTATTCCTCTACTTTAAACACAAACACCCACATGCAAGAAACCCTGGAACATACAGAAGAATGTGACAACTCCAGGATTCTGCTGGTATATATACTGACATCAAAGCGAAAACACATCGGAACAACATGAATGTATGCCGAACTATCCGGCTACAACTTGAAGCCTTTTGAATACGCAATTTTTCTGATCTGAGTGGAGCTTGAAACTGATGTGAGAAGCTCAGTGAACTTCCTCCACTGAGTCAACACATCACATTGGCCCTAGAGACATCGGCCGAGTCCACAACGACGAGCGGCTCGGAGGAGACTTGGAAGTCCACGAACTCCAACGGGGACCGCTGGAGCAACCTGAACGGAGACGCCTTGGACCCGGTTGGGCCCTGAAAGAACGGACGAACCGAAGATTGTTGGGTAGGCCTGTTGGGTTGGCCGATTTGAATCTTTAGTTCTGGATTTCTACACCCAACTTCTCTAAACCAGTGTTTATATGTCTTTAGTCTTTAGTTGTATCTTTCCGGGCTGTCTTGTTCTCCCACCAGTATCTTCTTGAGGAAACATCACGAAACCAAACCTCCCACATCCTCCTACCAACCAATCCCGCAATGGCGAACCACCGCGAACCAACCCGTTTGTGCTCACAGGATGTGGCCAAGGAATTGTCATGACAGATGGCACCGCCCTCTGCCTTGCTTTTCTCGGGACTCGTTCTGTGGCCGAATGTTGGCTCTCCCTGGTGTCAGACAGGACTCAAGAGAGTCAACCAGACCAGAGTTCTCAAAATAGAACCAATATATTTTTCACCATGGTGTGGCGATGAAGTTCAAAACTCTATGTTGGGCAATGCTCGCCCGCTTTGCTGTCACCACCAGCAGTCCAAATCAAACACATGCGAACACATGAGAAACGACATTCCTGCACCTGGTGAAGCCTCCCAAACGGCCGACCAAACTCCTGGCCTGCCACCTGGAGGCTCACCAGGCATGGATTCCACCCGGAAGGCTGCCAAACAGAGGTCGCAGCCTCGACCCAAACCATGCAGGTCTGTCGGTCAGTCGGTGTGTCAATAGGTGGCTAGATGTGGATCGGTGAACAGGATGGTGCAGAATAATATCGTATAGGTGAACAAAGAGGCAAAACAGCATACGCCTTTGTAGAGATACAAGTTGATGCGTAAATAGATGATGAATACAATTGAATACATGTGAATCCGTGGATGTTATATATATATCCATTGTGTTTTTGTTAGCCGTGATGAGGTCTCGGTACGGCTGTTGACAATTGAACCATGACGTTTCAATGGTTACTGCCTGCACACTGCACAAAGTGCATCCACTCTGAGTGGATCGCACGCCTTTCCGTTTTGATCCGTTTTGAGTCGCCAGGGCACTGTTCCTGCCTTGTCTGCCCACTAAGGGGACCTACAGCGTCGGACCTAGAGCCGATTTCGGGATGCCATACCGGAGCTGCATCTCTCCCACAACGTCTTTTGCCAAGTGCCTTGATGTGCCTTGGAAAGCTTGAGACATGGACACTGCATGACGGCCTAGACTCGCGCCCCAGCTACAGAAATGGTCTTGGGCTTCTTGCTTTGTTGCTGGCAGCCCTTACACAGTTCGACGACCTTGGTGTGGAACTCGCTTTTTGGCCAACACGCCAATGCAGCTCAGCATGCAAACCTACACCATGTGGCGACCAATTTGCCCACGAGCACAGCTTTTCATCACACAAGGGCACCTGGAGATGAATTGGTGGACAAACGCCGCCTTCCACCTTGTTTGGCGCTGGGAGCTTGTGGCTTCTGCAAGTGACAAACGACAGCGGCATTCCGGCCGGCCAACACGGATTGAGCCGGGGTCGCACCATGTTGGTGCACCACCCTTGCTGTCTCACCATCACGTTTGAGCAGGGCCTTTTATTCCGGCCATGCACTCATATGACCTGAGAATCAGCAACAAGTGTTCAAACCAGCACCTATCTGGCTAATCACCTTATCACCACCAACTCAACATGCTTGGTGGCACAGTGCTGCTCCTGCCAGCAACAGCTGGCAAAGGCTGTGCTATTGGCCGTGCAATGGCTTATTGCCGCCGATGGATTGTACACAGATTGCTTGGCTGGCGCAACTGTCGGCTTGACCCTGCCGGGCTGCTCTGCTGCCGAGCACGTGCAAATGGGTAAATGGGTAGATCTATGGGTAAGGACGAAGCACATCATGGAGGGACAACACCTTGGTACGGACGGATAGGTCGAACACCTTAGTACCCCAAGACCCCGGTTTTTGGAAGACAACGAGTCGTCAGGGCTGTTTTCTGTCGCAGCGGGTAGACTGCCACAGCATTTACCAGCACCTGCCAGGTTTATGACAATAGTTGTTCAATTTCTTCTGAAACAGAGCTTCTCTAATTACCTTCCTGAGCTCGCTGTACTGATCATTGAAAACAGGCCATGGATTCAGGTGAAAGCCTTGCACAGAAATGTACCAACACCTTTCCTAAGGACGCTCTTGGGTCGCATTTGATGGAACAAACTCCCTTCTAGCAGGAGATTGTGAGGCCTCTACAAGGATGTAGAATGATTTACTTAAAATGCGTATAACTCGATTTAGATAGGAATGATGTTCAAATAGCGAGCCCCTCCTGGCTGTTTGATGCTTTTGGATGGTTTTGGTCTCTCCTTCCAGTCTTTGGCAGGTCTTCATCTTTCCAAGACCATCTGTCTTGGCCTTTGGCCGCCTTGGCTTCCCTGCGCCACTCGCGAGCCTGGGCGGCCCCGGTATGCTTCAGCCAATCGATAAGACCTGAACAAGCAGGAGACGGGATCCAGCCCACATGTGTGAAAATGGCTACATCAAGAACACTGTCTGAAGTGACCCAGTGGAACATGGAAAAAATGGCCACTCAAAACTCTGGCGCCAAAAAAACATGCATTGGAGACAACTGTACTCGTGTACCGACTTGCCAGGTTCTGCATCTTCTTCTTAAGCCAGGTTGCCGTTTGCAATCTTTCGTGAAGAGTCTTGCTTCAACAGTAGGACCCCCCTACCATTGGACTACTAAAGGGGGAATCACACGGCCATAGCCATGAGCCTCGGTGTGGCTTTGCTGGCTAGAGGGAGGCATTCGAGGCATGTGTCAAACATAGCACCCCAGTTTCCAAAAAAGCACACACACAAATCTCTGGAGCCGACAGCCTGCGCTTGTAAACCTCTTCACAATATACTTGTTAGTTGTAGTCTATATTATACTAAACTACATGCCATATTGTATATTAGGTCTTTTCATCATGACTCTGTTCCTTGGGTGGTTTGCTCCTTATTGCTCCGAGGCCCCGAACAGCTGGAGTGAGCGCAGCGGATGCTTCCCGCACATTGGCAGGGCTCAATGAGCTCCGCGTCGCTCCTGTGCTCAACCAGCGGATTGGGTGACCCCGGATTGGGTGTGTATTAGTCATAGGGAGACCTCCTGGCCCAATGGTTTTTGGACGGTTTTGGTATGTGGCCTGCTCTCGGATTCCTTCTTTTTGAAGGTCATTGTCTGGAAGGTCCTCCCTGTTTTAATACACACCCACCATGCAGTCTGAAAACCACTATATAGTCAATGTCTTTGTGGAGGAACATATTCTCAAGGTCCAAGAGTGTCCCCCTTTTGCTTCAGACCCTTAGGTACCCTTTTTAAACACCGCTGGGCGAGCCGCAAGCAAGCCGAACGGCTCTCCCAGATGCGAGCTTCGGTGAGGTGGAGCTTGGGTCTTTGGCGCAAGGTGGCTTGGTGCGGTCGTGTTGAACTAGGGCCTCCCTCCGATGGAGGTTCCTCTTCACAAGCAGACCCCAAAAGAGTCAGCAAAAGTGCTGCATCTCCCAGCAATCGGTTTGCATCGTTCTTCCAAACTGATTGTGACATTCAGCACGAACTCGGCATCCCAATGGCGTGGCTTGGTCTGAGGCAAGGTCTCTTCAGCTGTCAGATGGCAAATTCGGCAGCAAAGATCCTCCTGAAAACACAACTTTAAACAGCCAAGCCAAAAACACCAACGAAGCACGATAGAAGCGCTGGGGGCCTGGGGATTCAATTACTGGATTTATAATTTGGATAAATTATTGATTAATAATTTAGGATAATTTAGGAGACTATTTGGGAGCCTTCCCAGAAGGGTCGTCTGTGTCTCACTAAAAGTCATGAATGAACTGCAGAACATATCAGAAAATCAGATCACTCATGTGTTCATGTGTGTTCTACGTATCTTCGTTCATCAAGCACGTGCATCATTACTTGAAGAGCTACGTGGAAAAAACTCTATGAATTACTTTACTTCGAGTGATCCCCACCATGACATTTCAATCATTTGTCTTGATGCCATAGTGAGGAGCATGTTGCCATAGTCGTTAGTATTGTAGTTCTCGATGTTGCTTGTGGGTCCTCGGGTTGTGTGCTGTGGTTGTGTGCTGTGTTGTGGTTGTGGTTGTGTTTGTGCGTTTGTGGTTGTGTGTTTGTGGTTGTGTTTGTGGTTTTGTGTTTGTGGTTGTGTGTTTGTGGTTGTGGTAGTGGTTGTGATTGTGTGTTTGTAGTTGTGGTTGTGGTTGCGGTTGTGTCTTTGTGATTGTGTGTTTGTAGTTGTGGTTGTGTTTGTGTCTTTGTGATTGTGTGTTTGTAGTTGTGTTTGCGGTTGTGTGTTTGTGGATGTGTTTGTGGTTGTGTTTGTGGTAGTGGTAGTGGTTATGTGTTTGTAGTTGTGGTTGTGGTTGTGTCTTTGTGATTATGTGTTTGTAGTTGTGGTTGTGGTTGTGGTTGTGCTTGTGTCTTTGTGATTGTGTGTTTGTACTTGTGGTTGTGGTTGTGTGTTTGTGGTTGTGTTTGTGGATGTGTTTGTGGTTGTGTTTGTGGTTGTGTGTTTGTGGTTGTGTGTTTGTGTGTTTGTGGTTGTGTGTTTGTGTGTGTTTGTGGTTGTGTGTATGTTTGTGGTTGTGTGTTTGTGATAGTGTCTTTGTAATTGTGTTTGTAGTTGCGTGTTTGTGATTGTGTTTGTAGTTGCGTGTTTGTGATTGTATTTGTGATTGTGTTTGTGATTGTGTTTGTGATTGTGTTTGTGATTGTGTGTTTGTGGTTGTGTGGTTGTGGTTGTGTGTTTGTGGTTTTGTGTTTGTGGTTATGTGTTTGTGATTGTGTCTTTGTAGTTGTGTTTGTAGTTGTGTGTTTGTGATTGTGGGTTTGTGATTGTGTTTGTGGTTGTGTGTTTGTGGTTGTGCGTTTGTGGTCGTGTGTTTGTGATTGTGTGTTTGTGGATTTTATCTGGCAAACTATCTGGTTGAGGTCCAGCGGTGCACACTGCGATCGGATCCTTGCGGTTGAGGTCCAGCGGTGCACACTGCGATCGGATCCTTGCGGTTGAGGTCCAGCGGTGCACACTGCGATCGGATCCTTGCGGTTGAGGTCCAGGGATGCACACTGCGATCGGATCCTTGCGGTTGAGGTCCAGGGGTGCACACTGCGATCGGATCCTTGCGGTTGAGGTCCAGGGGTGCACACACGCAGATCCGGAGCTGGCCAGACAAGATCGGCGAAGCAGATTGGCGATGAAGATTGGCGAGGAAGGAAGCAAGGAGGAAGGAGGAAGGAGGAGGACGAGGAGGCGGCGGAGGCGGAGGAAGAACAACTGTGATAAAATCTAACAACCCTCACCTGGCAGGTGGGGAACAAATAGAAGACATCCACCCAACCTTGGAGCATTTCAAAAAGCTGTGCGTTTTGCTGGGGGAGCCTCCGCATGGAGGACAGGTGGCGGTCCTGGCAGGGCCGCGGAACACAGGTGCTGGAACGCCGGTGCCACGCAAATCCACAGAAACACCGTGGTGAAAGTGGAGTTTTGTTCATGTTTAGTTGATGGAATCCTGAAACAGGAGCTGTTTTTCGTAGTACAACTTAAAATGCCGGACAGGTTTGCAACATGTCAATGCCGTTTGATCTACAAACAAAGACTGCGACATGCCAGGATAAGTTTGAGTCGTGGGAAGGTCGGATAAAGCAAGAAATCACAAGTCGAAACACATATCATCTATCCCCGTGCAGAAGAGAGGTCAAGCATGCTCATGGTATCCAAAAATGGTCAGCATAAAATGGGTTGTATAGGTCAGGTGTTTCAAGTCATGAAGCCTAAAAACATGTTACACATGTCTAAAAAGTGAGAGTTGTGCAAAGTCATCTACAATGGGTCTGGATATTTTGGTAGTGCACACCTATATATATATAACCGTTCAACACTCAAATTATGTTTGTCATTTTACTTATCCTTATACATGTTTCCTTATACTAAATGAGTCATATAAAATGACAAAATCGTGCAAAAAGCACACTCAGTTTGGATTGTCGGTAGCGGCGGAGATTATCATCTAATTTTAAAACAGTTCTGGCAAATCTGGCGATCTCAAATGCCCTGTGGCCAGCTCTGTAGGCTCAACAAATCAACCGACATCTTTTTCTTCCCCAGAGGGCGTCGTCAAGCGCTGTGCCTGTGGCCGTCGTGCCCGCCGTGGTACCCTGAGGCGCAGAGGGGGCCGCATGGGGATCGGATTCGGGCTGGGACGGTTGAGGTGAGCCAAGGGAGGGTGGTACCTGCGGACTCACGTTCCCCATGAAAGTGGAAGGCATGGTCTGTTGGATGACCATGAAATCCGAATACCAAACAGGTGGTTCCATCCACTTCCATGGAACGTGAGTCGGAGTGAACATGATATTGCTTTGGTTGCAATTGTTGCTATCAGGACAGCCTTCTCGGAACGACGTCTCGCCTCCTTTGGCAGCAATGGCGCAGGCCTGGGTTCGTGCAACGCAAATCCTGGCTAGCATCTAGGAAATGCACGTGACCTGGTGATATAGTGTACAGTCGGTGTTCCAACGTGCTATTGCTTTTTCATGCTTTTTCACTGAAGCTGTTCAGAAGCTGTCTGAGAACTCACTGGGCTGTGTGGTATGTTGACCTCCCAGGTAGTCTATCTGTTCATCGGTGGTAGTCTATCTGTTAGCGGTTTTGAGCCAAAGCGATTGATCAGACCTCTCTTTTGTGCCCCAGGTCCCCTGGTCCAGCCCAGCCATTGATCCGATGTCGTCTGAGGTGCGCGGTGGGAAAATGGACTTGAAGACGCTTGGCCAAACCTGGGCGGTGGATCCAAGTGGTGTTTGGCAGTCCTATTCTGAAAAGAAACAGCATGACGTGGATGGATAGTGAAGAACGGTATCATTACAAAGGCAAGATTTGCCAATCAAATGGTCAACATGGGATCCTATTCTTTTTGATTGCGCTTCATAAATGGTCAATCAGCCATGTCTTTGCTTAGCTTGTGTAGGGGTAGATAAGACAAGACGTCGAATTTGGTTGCTCACATTTACCTCATGGGGCCGCTCGATGGAGAGACTGACGTGTGTGCCTATTGTTTTTGATGACACTCATAGATAATATGGCTTGGGTGTTTCCTATTCCCTGTAAAAGTGGATGATTATGGTTAGTAAAGGCCTTCCTCTAAAATAGTGATAATTGTTTACCAACTGTTATATACAGGTAAGAACGTACACCCCCAAAATATGGCTAGCATTTCCAGGCTGGGCCGGATTGAGATCGGGCTGGGGGTGGCAGGTGTTGGACTTAAGAAGAATCCTCGATATCCGGTGTCCCGTGTTTTTGCAGGTCAAAGCTCTACAATCCTGTTGACAAAAGAGATGAACACATGGAATATCTGCCTGTCGCATCTATGTTGTGTTGAGTACGGAGCAGCAACAGCACCCCCGATGTTGGGACATCTAGAGCTTCTGCTTTGGACATGCCTGCCAGCAGACCTCGAGACGTCTTGAACTACGCTTGACCTGAGGCAAACTAAGTCCCTTGCCACTGAAGTCATAGCTCCTGCAGCAGGCCACACCCAAGCTTGAGTGGCTTCGGCCTTTTGCCACTTCTTTGTACTAAAAACAACCAGGTCTCGCCATGTTTGCTTCTTGGGGGTCTTGATTGTCGACGTTGGGTCCACGACTTGCGAAGCATCTGGATCCTGAACTTTGCTTCACACCCCCTTTTTAGGGCTTTGACAGTGCAACCATCTGGCTGGGCCACTGGCATAGGAAGAAATGATCTTAGTTATAGTTGGATCTAGCAAAACCCATGGCGTAGATCCTCAAAGTGCGTCACGAGTGATTTCTTTTTCGCAACTTGCAACTCCATGGGATGATCCATTCCTGAGCCGAGTCAGGTCAGTCTAAGACCAAAAACAGCGCCGGCGCTCACGGTGAATGTGGCGTGTTGATCAGAGGCCCCTTCGGTCCACCCCGTGATGTTACCCTCGACACCGCGGGCGTTTCCATCCACCTTTTCGTATTTTTCCCGGGGCACCGAAACAGCTGAAGAAAAGTGATATAGGTTATGAATGGTGATAGATTGAAGAACATGTCCACTGGCCGCATCGCTGCCCCGGTGAAAGAGTGAGACAAACAGCAGACGTGTTTTCACACAGAACACCGCACAACAACTATGTCTCCAAAGAAGCAACATAGGCTTCACGCACAAGATGATGGCTTGACCCGGTAATAGTCAGTCCCAATGTTACTTTGATATACTTTGGTATATTTGGTGGAGTGCAGCTTCTTTTACACCAATATCTTGTCCCCCACGGAGAGTGGTTTTCTCACGATCGGGATAACATAATCAAAATGACAGCCCCTCGAACCGCCTAGCTGAAAGAGCCGGGCTTTCAGAGTTTCTGCTGAATGCCCACCTTGACCTTGAAGACGACCTTTTGAAGAAAATAGTGGCTTCTTGTTACCAGCAGCGATGGCCTCCAACCTACTAGCTTCCTGTTACTAGTGAGAATTCACCAGCCACTGCGGCCTTCCTTTGGACCCCTCCCTCAGCGAGGACACACAAACACATGCGAACACGCACTGAAAAATGACCGAGTCACACCTGAACCCTACATGAGCTCGCCTTAACCGCGATCCCGAACTTGCCTGGGTCGGCTGTCAGCTCCAAAAAGGAAAGGCTCGCGGATGACCTGGATGCTTTTTGTGGGCATCGGTTTGGGCAAGCGGCAGTCACGCGCCGTTTGAAGAATTCATCCATGGCTGGTCCAAGCGTGGTGGAGATAGTGGAGGAGGTTCATTGGCAAAATCTTGGTTTGGTCTCTCAACAAATTACTCACCAAAGTCTTGTAGCACACAACCCTTGCCGTGCTCATCTTTGCACCACGCTGTGCACTTGCTAACTCGAGACCAGTGCAGATTCCGCAGATTCTGTGCACGAAGATTTGATTTGAGTGTAACCTTGAGTTTCTGAGACCAACTACCACACAGCGCTCCATGAAAGCTCCTTTATTTCCTCATACCCCTTCCAACCTCCGGCACCCCTTCCAACATCTTCCAACCACCAATCTCCACCGACTGCCGGGGCGGCCTGGCCATCGAAACGGGTCGCCAAATGACTGAGCCGCGACAACAGGGTGTCGACACGCGAGGGCAAATGAGCCTCAGCGCTTCCAGCAGCGTCGCTTCCACGCGGAATTCAGCGCCGCTCGCACTCGCAGAAGCGTCGGATCGCGAGTCCAACGAGGTCCCGGTGTTGATCGCCGGTCGGAGGTGCGCCTCTTTTGGCGTCTGACGCCGACGCCATCGAAACTGCAAAGGCCCGTCAAGCTTTCAAGAAACTCGACTCGCTACATCCGGCAAAGTGCCACAGTCCTTCGCAAGGCACTGAAAATCCAGAGACGGGGTAAACGGTATGGACCCTGGTCTCATGTGAAGATTGCCGCTGAAAAATTGTAACTCCACGTCAGCACTAAGGATGCCCTTCTAAAGCATCCTCGAGGGGCTGAAAACATGACGATTGGAGCTGGGAACAGTGCATCTGACGATTCGCCCTGCGTGCCCCCGACGAACCAAACTCGGATTGTACTATATGTCACGTCTCCAACACGTCTCCGATATCTTTCAGCTGATTCATCTGGGCTGCATGACAACTCCTAGAGGACCCTTTACAAACGGGGCTGAGTGATTCTTTGGATTGACTCAGTAGACCTTTCAGCTGTGCAACAACAGCAGGGCGTTTCAGTCTTTGCAGAAGAAATTTTGCAAAATGCAGGATCACCTCGCTCGCCCGATCCCTTCGAAATAGAGCGGCAATCTCATCGCACAAACACTTCCCACTGGCCTTAGTTGAACAAACATGATGGCCTGTTAGAAGGGAGAGAAGGGAACATGGTTTTCCTCTGTGTTTCCGACCAGCTTCGGCTTATATTGATATGTATAGATGTTTGGGGCCTACGCGAGGCGATCCCGCCATTTGCGCTGCCGCGACTGGTTTTCAGAACTTTCATGAACTGCTGCACCGACAGCGAGATCTGTACAAGCATCTAATTTGATGTCTCGGCAAGCACAGGAACGATGTGAACATCGACCTAATTTTGGATGTCAAACATGATGCGAGTGGCGGAGTTTGTCCCATGTCTTTACTTTTGGCCGGCCAGAAGAGAACGCCAGTGCCATGCCATCTGTACCGCCCCATTTCAGGGCATCAGCCAAAACAAGAGAGCTGCACCATCCACCCTCTCGGTGCAGAAGTGCCATCGCCTCAACGCCTTTTTTTGGCCGGTGAGGCATTCGTTTCGGCACTTGTGTCACACAAGTCTTACAATCGTCTTACAATCTTACAACTCTGGTGCAGTGCTGCCGTTGCCGGTCCTGCAAGGCCGTGCTGCCGGTGTCCTTTCCGTGCGATGGGTTCTGGGTGTACCGGTGAGATGTGTTTTTTCTGCGTCCATCTGTGCGGCCGAACCAACGTGATCTCTGAACACGGGAATCAATGGCAAGAATGGCCCACGATGCTTTTGTTCTACATGGTTGAAATGTCCAGTGTCCAGGCACAACTCTAGAATATAAAGACGTGTTACACCCATTCTGGATAGAGGTCTCTGCTTCCAACCTACCCACATTGTGGTTCGCCTGAATTCCTGTTCATGGAAAGGTCTTGATTCGAAAACAGAAAGCAAGTGCTCTCCCAAATCTTTCCCCGGAGCCCACGTTTATCTGGGGGTCATACCCTGATCTGGCCCCTGCCACACAACTGCATGAGTACACAAAACCATTCCGTGTAAGTGTTAACATTCCCGATGTTTCTGTCTGTAGTCTTCTTTGGCGCGGACTACACTGACATAGGCTCCCCTATCAACATGTGGGCAGCGGTCTTCCGAGTGACCTTGCACATGCTTTCACATTCGCCCCAGCCTTCGCGAAAACATATCGCAAGTTCAGCAGCTTTTCATGGCCCAACAAAAAACTGTAATTGTACACTGAAACCATTGCAAATCTTGTGCGAAGGAAACATTTGTCTGTGGGAATTTCAAAAAACAGTACATTTCACCATGCAACTACATATTATGACATATAAGTAAGTATAAGGATCTCAATGGACTTCTGTCCTTACAAGTACTTCTTGATGAACTATCGACAATTGACATCACCATCCACCACCGCCCCAAAAATCTGAAAATCGCTCCTCAAAGGTAAGCAATTTCGGAGGATGCCTCCGCCAGGGAAGCATAGGCCTCGGTAGTCTGCCCTGATTCCCCGCGCCCAACAACCCATCATGACCCGCGCATGGCATGGCCCATAATAACGGTGGGTTCCTTGTTCTGATACAGTAGCAATAAGCTAGTAGTAACAAGGGCATCGCTATCAGTAACAGGTGCATCGCTACTAGTAGCAAGAATGGAAGGGTGGGCTCCTTGTTCTGATACTGATGAGGTCGACAGAACACATCAGTAAGCAATGTTTCAATATGTTGCCAACCACAAGGTCATTGCGAGAAAAGGTCTCATGACTGCTAGCCAGTAGGCTATTTTCTGTTTTCCGTCCCTTTGAACATGTCTTTTACAGAGTCAGGCTTCATAAGGCTCATTATGCTTATTGGACTCATTACCGTTCATGATTCCCTCATCCTGTCAATAACCGTGCACTTTTCCGGATTTAAAATAAGGCGTTGTCGTGACCCTACTCAACCTGAGACAGCGGTCAATACCACTTTCTGGCAACGTGATGGTTCATCAAAGACGTGTTGGAAGCTGGCATGTTTAGTTGCTTTATCGTTTATATAAACTGCACCAAGTGTTGTTTTATAATGTAAACCTTAAAACAACTTATGTACAACAACAGCAACAGCAACAGCAACAGCAACACCACCAACCACCAACCACCAACCACCACCACCACTGCTGCCAACAGCTGCAGCAACAAGACAACACGAAGAGCAGCCAACAGCCCACCTCTGAAAATGCTCGATTTGTGCTTGCTTTGTGCTTGCTTTGAAGGCACTCCCTGTGCTTGATTTGTAGAAATGCATCTTTTCATGGCTGTATGGACTCATATGTCTATTTATGACATGGACCGTGTGTGTTTTGCACCTCTTCGGCCGAACAAACACATTCGGCTGAGACGAAGTCTCTCTCGGGTCGGCAAGCTGGCGGCATGAATCGATTGGTGCCACCATGGAGTTACTAATAGCTTTTTGTTACTAATAGTAAGGCACTTGTTACTACTAGCGAGGCACTTGTTACTACTAGCTTCCTACTCCACAGGTCCATGAGTTTTTTAGAGATTTCATCTTCTATCATTTTTGAGAGATGAGTGGTGTGAATCGAGCGGTGGGGTGCCAGGGATTTGGCCATCGTATTGGCCTGAAGCGTATGTTTATTGAATTGGGCAAGGACATTATATGTTGGACATATCTCAAAGGGTTTGTGTTTTTGTGCTAAGCGGTTCTTTCCGTGTGCAATCTTAACACTGTTACTTCCAGGTCAATGGCAACGTTCCCTACCAAGACACCAAAGCATATAATAAGGTATGTGCTGGTTGGCCCGTTGAATACACTTGCTGTACAGTGATTTTGCGCAGGACATGTGCGGGATCGGTGGATCTTGGGCTCTCAAGAATTTCCTTGTCATGCAACATACAACAGTGCAAGCTGTCCAAGTAATTATGCAGTACCAATCAAATTTTGCATGGAAGGGCGAGGTATATGCAGAGAGAGAGAGAGATCCGTTCTTACATTGTCCAATCCCTGACCTCAAGCAAAGCGATTAGCTGCGAAGCATCATCAAACAACTCCGGCTTCGCACGAGTTTCTTGGACAGTCGCTCTGAGAACCCTGACGATCTCCTCCAAGCCAGGAGGCAAGTCCAATCGTTCGCCTGACAAGCGCGTGGCGCATCGCGGTGCTTCTCAGGGGCACCGGGCAGCTTCACAGGTTTGCAACAAGTGATGAAAACATGTTGACTGATGAATAACCCCCCACATGGAGGTATTTCACAAATCTCCGGGGATATTTCATCAGGTTACTGTATATATTTCAATATATTTCATATGCATTCATGTCTCCTGTCTCATATTTTCAAATTAAAGAGCCAATCTTACAAAACCCAACAAACCCATGTCATGTCCCTTGACATGAGTTTCAACTAGTTTAAGGCAAGAAACAGACCCTGAAACCGTTGGAGGAAGGGAGTCTTTGTGGCTTTGTTTTGTCTCACAAGAGGGCAAGCCCGAAGTAGAAGGTGTTCGAAACAGCTACAATTATATAGATGAAACCCCAAGTGTGTCATGTGGTCGATTGTTGGTGCCGGAATCATGTAACTCTTGGAAATTGACCTGCAGGCGACAACGTCAGCACCTAGACAGTCTTGGCAGCACCGCTCAACGGGACAGGGCTGGACAACCCACATCAACCCACCAAACGCGAGCAGTGGGCCTTCGGAATACATGCAGTGAATCTGGAGCGGATCCTGGGCGACTCCGGCAGTGAGTTTTCACTTCCCACCACCATTCGGTTGGATGCTATGAAACAGCAGGGGTTTGGAGAGGGACCTAAGAACCTGTTCAATGATGTTCTGGTGGATGTTAAACTTATCAAGCTAAGGTATCTCTACTGGATCCCAGCTTGGTACTTCAGGTCTTCAGCACGTTTCACCACACATGATACGCATACACATCGCATCCACATGGAGGACGATGACTTGACATTGATGGCCTCTGTTATTCATCTTTGGACGGTACATGGTGCAGATTGGTGCAGGGACACACCCAAGGGGAAATCTACATCGCACAATTCATTGGATGAGTCCCAGTACCCGAAGACATCACTCAAGATTCATTGCTTGGGCCAGAGGGAACCTGGTCCCGACACTACAAGGATTGAACCACGCAGGCACGCAGGACATGTCTTTCAAAGGTCTTTTGAATACCCCGGAAGAAAAAAATGATAGATCTGCTTCGCAGATTTCCACAAAACAAACATGTGTTAAGCACCGGTGCGGTTGGTGGCGGTCAGCAAGACGAAGCCTGTCATCGTCTTTCAGCGCTTGCCATGCTCTCACCAATCTCTTTCGGCACCTCTTCCTCTCCCACCAAGGCCGACCGCTCTGGGCCCCGGGCCACCAACCGGGCCACGGAGGCCTTCTTTGGAGATGCTGAAGCCTTTACTGCCTGGGAAGCGAGCTGTGCCATGCTGCGTAGGCCCAGCGGTCTGCGGCCCCTGTGTGACAGTGGTCCAACTACTTGGAGATTCTCTTTCTGCTAGGAGAGCACCAAGAGATTCACTTCGCAAAGACCAAGCACACGCGCGCGAACACACACACACACACACACAAACAGAAAAAGATAGAAGTGGTAGCTTTTTCGTGAGATATTTTCCGGACAGTTTTTGTACTTTTCCCGGGCGTGCTTCGGGAAAAGGAGCGAAAGTGAGGGAGAGAGGGAGAGGAGGAGAGAGGGAAAGGACGAGAGTGCAAGGGGGAAGGACCAAACGGGAGGAGGGAAGAGGGAAAAGGTATGGTATGGGGCCATTCCAATGTAGCGTGCCTTTCGTGAGCCACCCGAGAGTCAAATCTAGAGGAGGCAGAAGCCATTCCAACGTAGCGTGCCTTTTGTGAGCCACCAGCGCGTGGAATTTAGAAGAGGAAGGGGACATTCTGAGGTTTAGAAAAGGAAGGAGCCATTCCAACGTAGCGTGCCCGTGAGCCACCCGACCACAAATTTAGAGCAGGAGGACCCACTCCAATGTAGCATACTTTTATTGAGCCATGCGAGGGCAAAATTCAAAGCAGTAAGAATTCACAGGTACCATACTCCGTAAAATTTACCCTCGGGTGGCTGACAAAAGGTATCCTAATTACGTTGGAATGGCCCCTTCCTGCTCTAAATTGTACTCATGGATGGCTCACAAAAGGTATGCTGCATGCTACATTGGAATGGACTCTTCCTCCACGATCTTTTTCCAAAAACACTTAATCGTAAGTCACGACGATAAGAGTCAAAGTCTGCATGATAAGGTAGCTTCCGAGGCGCAAAGTTAAAGCAAAACAGAAACAAGAGCAAAAGCAAAGCACTGTATACTGGAACAAATCTGCCCAACACTGGCCGGGAACAAAGCATACCACAAAATAACGGTTCCCCAAAAAGACCCACAAAAAAAGGCACCATCTAATGCATGAAGGAAAAAATACAATCTGCAGGTCCCTGTTTGGCATGGGAGGCTACAAATTCCCTTGTTCCCGCCAAGTCGGGTTTCCCTCGGAATGTCTTCGACACAAAGTGCTGTTCTCCACGGGGTTCTCCACCCTGAAGAGTCACGCCAATACGAACACCGAAAACCCCGAAGAGTCACGTTCTTTATAAGCCACCTTGCTTTGGTGCGAAGCTCATAGAAGCTTCACTGCAGGGCAAAGGAACGGCCCACCCTAAACGGGATAACTTGTGTGGAAACTGACGCATTGTCCCTCAGAGAGAAAGTCCTCATCATTAGCAGTTTCCGATGTGTCTCATTGTGAGCTTCTCTTGGGCTCTCAGAAACCAACGATGACCGAATTTCACCTTCTCCATCAACAGGGTCGGATTCACCAAATCAGCTTTGCCTCGAGCGAGCTGTGAGAGATATCTACAGTATTGGTCTTTCAAAAAGTCAGTTGGAACCGAGCATGACATCAGTGGGAATCTACACTCCCAGGAAATATCATGGAAGTGGAAAATGGCCCGTTGGATGACCATTTTCCGCTCAAACAGGTGGTGTTCCATGATTCCAAATGATTCCAGGGAGTGTATTGAGTGTATCTACTCGGACTATCACGGATCTCAGCCGGAGCTTCCTTCTTTCGACCAAGTCCGTGTCAACCGCTCCCTTTGTCGCAAAGCTCCCGTCGCCTTACTCTCGGCAAAGCTGACAGCAATGGGCATGCGGGATCCGAGGAATTGCCGTCCATGGAAGAACCTGGCGAGGTTCTTCCAGCGGCAGATCTCTTGCCACGCCAAAAAAAAAAACAAAGAAAACACAAAACACGTCCATGGCTGTCATGGCTTTGTTCATTGTGTTCATTTTGGTGGTCATGGCTTGGGTCTCCTGGTCTTGACCCACAGCCATGTTTTGGGGGTTGGGGTACTCTCTGAACCAAGCCCAACTCTTTCACAACATGGCTGGGGATGCATCACCAAAGACCCACATGTAGTTGTGGACCAAATGATGGACATGGTATCCCGAAGCGTCTCTCCCAACATGAACGGAGCCCGGCATTGATTCAAACAATGGTTTCAAGTTTACAAACCTGCTTTTGTCTCAAACTACGAAGCCCCGCAGCCTACTTCCCAAGAAGCAAGCCACTTTAGGGACCTGAGGCCTCATGAGCCTGCAGCACACCAAGAACCTTCAGTTCATAGCAGCGGCGTTTCGTTGTGGTGCGCGGCGCGTGATGCGATTCGGCGCGCGGATTCTAGCCCAGACCATGGATGGAAGAGTTACGTCTGGAAAGGAGGACCATCTCCTATGTGGCTGTAGCATGGTTACATAATGTATGGTTACAGATGGTTAACCGTACCCAGACCATCTCCTATGGACAGGTTACATGGTCTAATATCAACCATGCATGGAACTCTCGTTCTATCCATTATGTGGCTAGAACGGATCATGGCGTAGGTTGACCCCAAACCAGGGTACGTGGACCCTTCTTGGCAGGTCCATTCGGTGGGTTTTTCGGGAAAAACCCAGGTGGGCCTCTTTTGACCCACACCCATGTGTGGAAGAGATACATTGACCATTGACCCCATTGACCACATGACCAGTCCCATGAGCAACTCTTCCAGTCCCATACGTCTCTGGGAAGGCTGTGACTTCCGCACCTGGACAATTTGCCCACTGCTTCAGTGGATGTGGCCTTGGCAGGAACATGTTTGGTCGGTGCCAAGTAGGAACATTAGGAACATGTTCAAGGTTGTTGCATGTCTCGACCGTCATGATTTTAAGTTATTGATGATATGAAAAGAAACGCCTTGACATCGATGGTACTGGTGTCGCCTCTCATGGTCTCACTGTCTCATGATGCTACATCAATCATGAAGAATCTAGGGAAAAACATTGTCTCGACAGCGTCAACATGGGGACAGAATTACAGGATATGCACATCCCAGCTGACCCCTGTTTGATAGGAAATGGCCATACTTTGGTTGGTTGGTGGTCCAAATAGGTGATTCAGGTATTCTTTGTGTCTGTATACTGTATAGGGACCCACTTTCGAATCGCCAGGTGGGGGTGCAAAGACTTCCTGGCTCAAAGAAAGGGGCGATTGGACAATCCTTGCAGGTCTGAAATGGACATGCCTTCACACGCGTCTCCTTCATGCCTTCACACACGTTTTCTCGGTTTGCGTAGAGGGCAACCTGCGTTTTTGGCGAAGCACCAGCTTAAAATAGCACTGTCCAAGTGATTGCCGTGCGCTCTTGGGATAAAATCCAAGGCGAATGGAGATGCAAACAACTCCGGGTCCCCAACAATTCGCAGCTGCTAAGTTGACTCAATGGATTTGTGTCAATAGGGCGAATCCCCGTTCGCACACCAAGAGCTAGAGCAACCTTTGAGGGCAAACCAAAGGGCCAAGCGCGCGGCAGATGTTCGGAGCGTTTGCCCCGAATCAGACAATTCAGACTAGACCAATTTATATAAAGGAGACATCTTGGACCACTACTTGGACCTTGGACCATAGTGAAAAACCATGTGTACCTGAGTTGTGTTGCCGTCTTTCTTCAAACTTTACTTAACTGAGAAAGACACCACCAGCCCAGGTGCCTTCCCATGCTCCCCCGAATAGGCCGCGGCGTGAAGGACTGCGCTACCATGCTGTCCATTTGACTTCAAAGAGACCTTCACCTACCGCGGCGACCCGCCGCGCGGGTGAGTGAAGCACCAACCCTCTTTCGCGACCGGGCGGACTCCCGAGACGGGTTCGCGCCCGAAACGACATGTTTTGGTCCATTGGTCCTCGCGAACCCGGGTTCGAGGAGAGAAACGACCAAGACGCGACGAATGGACGTTATGAGCTTGGTCTACTGGACACATCTGCGAACCAAGACCAAATGGGCCACTGATGGCTACTAAATGCGGGATACTTATATTTTCTTATATAATTCATGTGTTCATCATTGTTCATCCATCAGGCTCTAAAGGATATGAGCGACGCAGTTTATTTGTTATGTGGGCCTTGCACATTTCAATTTGGTGAGTGCATTATCGTTTTCCACGTTTTGAACCTTTCTTATGTTAAAGGTTGTTTCTACAATGCGGCAGACTTTTTGGACATGGAAGCAGACGTGCTACGGTCAAAACTCCTTCTGTGTGGTAAGGTCATGGGAATCGCCTTCAATGGTGGCATCGCTACACACAGCGCCAGCATTTTTTTGACTTGTCGCCCTTTGGTGGGGGCAGTAGTAGCAGTAGCAGTAGGAGCAGTCAGCAGGAGTAGTGGTAGTAGTAGTAGTAGTGGTAGTGGTAGTGGTAGTAGTAGAACTAGTACTAGTCCTAGTAGCACTAGTAGTACTAGTGGCAGTAATAGTGGTAGTAGTACTAGTAGCAATAGTAGTGGTACTAGTAGTACTAGTAGTAGCGGCAGTAGTGGTAGTAGCAGTGGCAGTGGCAGTGGCACTGGCGGCAGCAGCAGCAGGAGGAGGAGGAGCAGTACTAGCAGTAGTAGTCGTGGTCGTCGTCGTGGTTGTGGTGGTGGTGGCGGTGGTGGTAGTAGTAGTAGTAGAAGCAGTAGCAGTAGCAGTAGCAGCAGCAGCAGCAGCAGCAGCAGTAGTAGTAGTAGTAGTAGTAGGAGTAGCAATAGCAGTAGCCGGAGCAGTAGCAGCAGGAGGAGGAGTAGTAGTAGTAGTAGCAGTAATAGTAGTAATAGTAGTCATAGTAATAGTAGTAGTAGTAGTAGTAGTAGTAGTAGTAGTATTAGTATTAGTAGTAGTAGTAGTAGTAGTAGTAGTAGTAGTAGTAGTGGCAGTAGTAGTAGTAGTAGTAGTGGTAGTAGTAGTAGAACAAGTAGACGTAGTAGTAGTAGTAGTAGTAGTAGTAGTAGTAGTGGTAGTAGTAGAAATAGAAGTAGAAGTAGAAGTAGGAGTAGAAGCAGTAGTAGTAGTAGTAGTAGTAGTAATAGTGGTAGTGGTAGTAGTAGTAATAATACTAGTACTAGTACTAGGGCTAGAAGCACTAGTACTAGTACTAGTAGCACTAGTAGTACTAGTGGCAGTAGTAGTGGTAGCAGTAGTAGTAGTACTAGTAGTAGCAGCAGTAGTGGTAGTAGCAGTGAGCAGTGGCAGTGGCAGTCGCAGTGGCGGCAGCAGCAGCAGGAGCACTAGCAGTAGTAGTCGTCGTCGTTGTTGTGGCGGTGGTAGTGGTGGTGGTAGTGGTAGTGGTAGTGGTAGTAGTAGCAGTAGCAGTAACAGTAGTCGGAGCAGTAGCAGTAGTAATAATAGTAGTAGTTGTAATAGTGGCAGTAGTAGTAGCAGAAGTAGTAGTAGTAGTAGTAGTAGAAGTAGAAGAAGTAGTAGAAGTGGTAGTAGTAGCAGTAGACCAGCCATGTCTTGAGCTTGCGTGGAAGATATGTTTCAGATACAAGTGGGCCAGTGGTCTCGTAGCACAGGTTTATCGTTTGACTACAGCTACATTTCGGACAAACCTGTCGCCAAAGTCCGAAGTCAAAAACGGCTTTGGGAAAGGCTACACTAAGCAGAAGCGAGGTTCCCTGATGGTCTTCACGGTTAAAAAGCTGTACTGCAGCTATGCAAACTAAGCTTTCCTATAATTAAACATGATGCTACAAATGTTATCGTTTTTTGATGCGTGTATTTTCGTGTTCCAAGTAAAATGTAAATTCTGCAATCCCAATGTCGGGTCCTTTACTAAATAACTTTCCATAAATAAGTAAGGTTGCTCATATGTCTACCAGATCTGTCAACAAGCTTGCGCAGCCGCAATACGGCGAGCCAAAACTCATCGTCCCCTCACAATTCTTCTGCACACCTTCTCGACATCATCTCCCATGCCGTTTGCGTGCAGCAAGGCCTTGCAGGACGATATCTCAAACGAGATTAAACGAGCAAGGTTCACAACATCGAAATATGAGAAGACGAACCTATGAGAACACGAGTTCCAACGAGCACTCTGCAGGCTTAATTAAAGAGCACTCTGCTGCATGCTCAGCCTGGGAGCAATCTAGTTCTACTGCATGCATGTAAGCAGCCACAAACGTCAGCAGTCTCAAGATATGCAAAAAGGTGCATGTGAATCTCGTCTGGTCGACAGTCAATATGCTTCCTTGCTTTGCAATGCGGCAATTTGCAGATTCTGTGTATATATGTGGATCTACAAACACAAACACCCATCATATGCATACTATTTCTGTGTTTGAGTGCAACAAGGCTGTCCACATGCACACTACATTAACTACATCACACTCTGTGACATGTTGCTCGGCAAATCAACATACACCGTCATGCACACATGTACCGGATTGGGCCAATCAATGAGTATACACCCCTACAGTTATGACTAGTGAGACTTACACCTCATCCAATCTGCTGGCAAAACCTCACTGCATTTTTGTTTTAAGTATTTGGATGCATCGCGGCTTACTCGTCTTTATCATCGCGGAAAGGCTGTTGTCCGACGTGGCATGAGACAAAGTAAACAAAGTGATGAACACACAATTGCATTTAACATGTTTTGATCAATATGAGTCTTATCAGATCGAGCAACAACGGAGCTAGCAGGTTGTCAGGCTGCACACAAAGAACCCAGAGTTATTCAGTCACCCATCGCAGCAGTAGACCCCAAACTGAAACCGGGAAAACAATTCGACGAAATACCAGTGGGTGCAAGCTCATTGTTTGGACTCACCATGACACCATGACTGACCAAAAATGAAGACTCTTGATTGATAGCCCGCACCCATTTGGACTGTAACACCTCACCTATATATATATATATGTCTTCTTTTTATTGATCAAGAGTCTACATTATCATACCACATACCGCTCGCCATTACGCTTGCTAGCTCCGTCCATCGTTTTGGGGCGCCTCCATCGCTCCGGGCCGGCACAAGGCACGGGGCGCTGCTCGCAGTTGGATCACCGTGCGCCACTCCTGCGAAGGTCCCGCCGGAGCGGCCCGAGAGTTGGAGCAGCAGCAGCAGCCGAGAGTTGGAACACCGAAAAGTGAAAGGGAGCGAGGGGTATTAGACCATGATTTTAAAGAAGAAAACATATATATATATACTATATATATGCATGATATTAGAGATGTAAAGATATGTGATATTGGATATATATATATATATCAATGCATAATATATTCAGCGGTATTGTGTGAAATGTATATATATATATATAGATATATTTTTCAATATAACAGTATATAACATAAATGCATGATCATGCATGTATGTGCCTCTGACTGGTAAACCATGGTAAACCAGACCACATGGAAAATGCCCCAAACCAGGAAGCCATGTTTCGCAGTTCGCCTTGAGCGTACCCAAGGTTACACCATGCTACGCCCACATATCGGTGGATAATCGACCCAAATTGAACACCTGGCAACTTTAACCTGGCTGGTGCAAATGGTTTCTCCGATGAGAGTGTAGGCATAACGGGCGGAGAAGATCGCGAACCGGGAGGCCCATCGGAACACCGGCCGCAGTCAGGCTGTGGGTCCAAAACTGGGGGACCAATCGGTTGAGCAAATGAAAAGAATGGCCCAGAACGGAATCGGTTGACATGGTTTGGCTCATTTTGGCTCCATGGTTTTGACTACGACTACAAAGGTATCTGTCATGTCATGTGGGCTTTCATGGTAGTGTTACGTACAATCATGAAGACTGCATAAGCATCCTTGAGGTCTTTCCAGGGTCGTTTCAGAAACAACATTTCGGAGGAATGAAACCATCAGAAAAAGAACAACATACACACAAACATTTTGACATTGGGTTTTCAGATTCCCCGAGAAAAGGAATGGCTCAACGGCAAGGTGAAGCGTCCGATCACTTGAAGGTGTTTGAAAAAAGTGTTTCTCGTGCTGCATGACTGCAGAAAATTAGTTACTGATTACTTAGCAGACCGAATTAACGCCGTGCATGGAAACCTGGTTTGGGGGACGTATCATGAAAACCACCATGAAAGCAAAAAAGAGAGAGTAGAACAGCTTGGACAACAGTTGATCGCAGGTACGTTTGCACGCAGGTGGGGGGTGTCTTCGTTGGCCGGAGACCCCCCGCCTGGCTCCGGCCCCGTGCGTGTAAAAACTCTTGGAAACAGAGTGTGACACACACACACACTCAGCCGCTTTGCGGCGCTCTGGCGCAAAAACCTAAATAGGCACCTAAAAAGCCTTAGAAAAGAAAGAAAGAAAAACAGAAAGAGCAGCGCTAAAAGGGCAGGAGAGAAAGATAGGTGTAGCAAAAGGTGAATACTTAGCCCTTGACTGGGGCAGGGAAACGAGCCTCAAGAACCACCTAAAAAGCCTGAAAGAAAGCCCAAGAAACGATGAAAAACGCAAGAAAGAAAGCGGAGGGGGGCAGGGAGGGGGTGTTGTCCATGTGTGTGTGTCTGAATACTTAGCACTCTAGAGTTACCGATTACTTAGCAGAAACTAATTAGGTGCAATAGTTAGGGAGCGGGACTTTAGTCTTAAACCGCCCGGGTAGAGTAGACTAGAACAGGGACAACAGAGGGAAAGGCACCGACACACAAGTGTGTCGAGTACCATTTCCCTCTGTTACCCTAATTAGGTGGGGAGTAGAGAACTCGGCGGGGGGGGGGGTTGTGTGGGGTCATTCTCCGTATGCCCGGCGGCTTTGACTTTCCGTATACCCGGCGGTCGTAAAAACCGTGGTGCCCGGCGGCTTGGATTTTGGGAATACAGTGGTGAAACGAAGTCGGTTAAGATAATCCAACGTACGTGTGCGGAAAGCAGCAAAATCCGTTAGTGATACTCCGGCATGAAAACAGCGCCCCAGTGACGGGGATCACACCCTGCACCCAAGTGGGACGGCAGAGCGGCACACACTTTGACATTGGGTTTTCAGTTAACTCAATTCCCCGAGAAAAGGAATGGCTCAACGGCAAGGTGAAGCGTCCGATCACTTGAAGGTGTTTGAAAAAAGTGTTTCTCGTGATGCATGACTGCAGAAAATTAGTTACTGATTACTTAGCAGACCGAATTAACGCCGTGCATGGAAACCTGGTTTGTGGGACGTATCATGAGAACCACCATGAAAGCAAAAAAGAGAGAGTAGAACAGCTTGGACAACAGTTGATCGCAGGTACGTTTGCACCCAGGTGGGGGGTGTCTTCGTTGGCCGGAGACCCCCCACCTGGCTCCGGCCCCCTGCGTGTAAAAACTCTTGGAAACAGAGTGTGACACACACACACACACACACACACCCGCGTACGCGCGCGGGGACGCACATCTTTACAATTGAGAATTGAGAATCACTTGCTGGTTCCCCAAGGGCCTGTCATGAACCTGGTAGCTCCTCCCGCTTTCCCAAGTCAACTACCCCCACGCCAACAAGGCCTGCTTCTTTGCAAGCCTGAGCAAGAGTCATTTGCCGAACATGACACCCGTGCTCGGCCCGACCAAAGATGTTCGCAAGCGACGTCTGCCACCGTCACGTCGCATCCCCTCTGGGCACAAACAGAATGGGTTCGTACAGAAGGCATTCGACGGCATGCTAAAGGCACTCGTGTACCGAACCCGGTCGTCTCCAACGATCGCCAGCTTGCAAATCGATGCAATATTGCCCGGATGATTCATTCGGACGTTTGACCAACACGGCCACAGGTTAAGGAGAAGGGAGCGACCAAAACCAATGAGTCGAATGACCAGAACCATGACAGATGGAGTCGCAGCAAAACACCTACTGTACAATAGTTTCTTGCACGTGTTGCACGTGTTTTGGCGTGCAGTTCGGCATAACTACAGTAAACCCGAAAGCAGGACAAGTCAGTCAACTTATAAGTGAGTTTACTCATACGATACTTTCTACAGGAACATCCACTGGAAAAGTATGGAAAATGAGGAAAATTGACTTGTTCTGCAGACTGCAAACTTGAGTTTTTTGCTGGAACATGTCGTCCATGTCCACTGAAAAAGAAGCGCAGGGTTCAACATACTATCCCAGCTCCGGTAGAGAGTCTGAGAGGGATCGCTCTGAGGTTGGAGGTCATCGCTCTTAGGTTGGAGACCATCGCTCTTAGGTTGGAGGCCATCGCTATTAGGTTGGAGCCGATCGCTCTTAGGTTGGCCCATCGCTCTGAGGTTGGAGGGAATCGCTATTAGGTTGGAGCCCATCGCTCTGAGGTTGGAGCCGATCGCTCT